>CM053030.1:358433580-358509390 GCA_028564925.1 Lithobates sylvaticus | reverse complement strand
TATGTTTACATATGAGATCACCTCTCGTTGGACAAGCTGGTCGAGTGCTAAATGGCCGCTGTGATTGGCCATTTAGCACGATCTGTGATTGGCTGTGTCCAAGGGACACGGCCAACATAGAACTTCCCCAATGCACGCTTGCGGCGGTGCGCAGAGGGGAAGTAAACAGGAGGACGTCCAGGGACGCCCTCCCGGCAATTGGCGTCCACGCTGTAGACGTCTTTCATCTATAGCGTGGGCGCGAAGTGGTTAACTAAAGAATGTGACTGCTTTTATTTCTGCCATATCCCAGCTTATTTACCGCCATATCCCCGCTAAGGGTCCGATCAGGTCCGCCTAAAAAAAAACGGACAGGCGAACCTGATCAGACAGCCCGTGTGAAAGGGACCAAGCAGGGAGATTACAAATAATTTTAATTAAGGAAAAAAAAAAATGTAACAGTTTTTTCCTTTTAAGAAAAGAAATAAAAATCAAAGCGATTATTAAAAAAAAAAAAAAAAAAACACTGGCCAATACTCTGCCAATACATTTTAATAGAAACAAAGAATTGTTTTATTTATTTTTATACCGAATTTTCTGTATTTTTTGATTTATAGCGCAAAAAATTAAAAATCCAGCGTTGATTAAATACCACCAAAAGAAAGCTCTATTTGTGTGAAAAAAAGGACAAAAAATTCATTTGGGTACAGTGTTGCATGACTAATTATCATTCAAAGTGTGAGAGCACCAAAAGCTAAAAATTGGTCTGGTTAACATTGCATTAGCATTGTTAGAGGTGTTGCAATACCAATGGCCACAACAAGATGGCGCCATATTACAGAAGGACTTCAGAAGGCCGCAAAGCCGCGGCCTTAATTACTGGCCGGCGCGGCCCGATGCTATCGCACAGCGGGGGTCGGGGTCCACAGGCAGACAGGATACCGCAGCTGTGTCGCCCCAGGCGCCAGGACCCCAATTCTAGTCGCAGATGCGACCTGGCGACCGGGGTTTGTCGAGCCCTGGCATAGAGAGTCATACACCACCAAGAAGTAGCATACTTATTTGTCTAGGAGTCACAGGGGTTTGCATACAGCAGCCTATAAAAATCAAGGCTGAAAGACATTGCAGCTGTAGAGACGTAACCGCACATCTAAACGCTTACAAGTGTACAGGGACAGAGGAGTGGTCTGGACACAGACTGTGACCTGCAATATAATATCCAGACATACCTTCCTTACATATGCCTGTGTAATCTCCAAGTTGATCCTAGTCAGATCTTAAACAGAGCTGTGGACTTTACCCCAAACTATCCATGAGGGCGCCCTGAGGTTCAGTTCACATTAGGTAGCGCTATACAAGTCACTCATTCATTGTACCCAAGTGGCTGATTGCTAAACACCAGTGCTGGTAAAAGAGAAGTATAGCCAAAGCTATTTTGGCTATGCTTCTCCTATGGATCACAGTTCGTTCTGCACTCTGGTGACCGGTTTTCAGCCGACAGTGGGCTAAAGCATGCTGTCAACTGACCACACTCAACTGGTCTAGGATGAGAAAGATCCAGACTTTACAGTCGGGATCTATCAAAATACCTGGACCAGCAGCTGGCTCAGCCTCTCAGCGAGCCGCCCCCTCCACAGCCCAGCGCTACAGTGAGCACGGAAGGGGCAGAGCAGAGAGCTGGTGACTGACAGTCTGACTGCTCCCTGAAGGCTGAGAACTGAGCTATCAGCAGTATTTGATTGCTCAGTTCTCAGTCTTAAAGGCAGTGGGGGACAGCTGCAGCTGGGGTCGGTGCTGCAGCCATCTAGGGGAGTATGAATGTTTATTTTTATTTTTTAAAAGCCATACTTCTCTTAAGTTGAAGGTAGAAGAATGGGTCACATGCTCCCTATACCAAGTGAAGGAAAGGAGATTATTACAAACTACTATGGAGTCGCCATTAAAATGAACCTAGTGCCCTGATTGGGAAAAACACAGCACTCTAAAATTATTTCAGCAGATTTATCAAAAATCTCCAGACACAACAGTAGTAGTTACACAGTGGTAAATTCTGTAATTTGGTCCTAGGTACTGGACTACACACGGCCCTGTGTTCAGTCAGTGTTGTGCAGTAATCAGTTGAAACAAATCCTACATTAGTTGTAGCATTCTCTTCTCTACAGCTATTCAAAGAACATAATTTACACAGCATTTCTCAGCTCCAGCAGGCAGAGGACAGAGATTTAATGTCACATAGAGCAGAGAGCTGCATTTTTTCTGAGACCTGAGTGATAGGATTGGATGCATTTTTACAGTCTCATAGGGAAATATGCACAGCTGGGGCTGTCATTCACCAGCTGTTTGCTGGGGGGGGGGGGCGACCATCACCTGAGATTGTATGGCGTTGCCTTGTTTCTTCTCACTAACTATTTTGGTAATGGGACAGGAACTGAAGGGAAATCTCCCCAGAAGGACACAGATAGCAAATAAATTACAGGGATTATAACCCTCCCAATTCTTTTGCTTAGAATAAAGATCACGATTCTCGCTGCGTAACATCATCTTTCACATTACTTTAAAAAAAATAAACAATTTTTTTTATATAAAGTGTATTTTTTCCAAAAATATTGCGTTTGAAAGACCGCTGTGCAAATACAGTGCAACATAAAATATTGCAGCAACCGCTATTTTATTCTCTAGGGTCTTTGCTAAAAAAAAAAAAAAAAAATATACTAATTATATATATATATATAATGTTTGAGGGTTCTAAGTAATTTTCTAGCAAAAAAAAAAATATATATATATATATATATTTTAAACTTGAAACCAACAAATGTCAGAAAAAGGGTTAGTGTTTAAACTTTCCTCACTTACACACGAAGTCTGTTTAGGGGTTCCAAGTAATTTTATAGCAAAAAAAATACTGATTTGTAAGCAACAAGTGTCAGAAAAAGGTATATAGAAATCCAATAGATGGTGTTGCGCTCCAATGTAAATAAATAAGGTGCTAATCAAAGACAAAAATAACTTAAACAATGCACATGCTATGAGACTTTCATATAATAACAAATAAAGGTACACAATGAATCAATGTGTGAACACAAAAATGACAGTGGTAAAGTGCAAAGGTGCTAATAAAGTGGCTGTAGTGAATTAAACATATACCCTTCAAGTATTAATGTGTAAAAGTACACAATACATAAACAATTCAACGGTAGTCCATATATTAAATATAAGTGCAAATAGTGCTAATGAATCGCAGTCGGGAAGAACTGAATTCCACCAAACTAAAGTGCCCGGTGCAAAGCAAAAAAAGTGCTATGTAGCATCAACAGGTGGGGCAGTGATTGTGGATCTTCAGTGTAGATGACACCCATGGGTGTACAAACTTTTGTACACCCATGCTGTAAGGTAAGCAGCATTGTACTGCTGTAAGGTAAGCAGCATTCAGAAAAACAAAGGGGATGATCACGCAAAAGAGGGGGTCTCCTGTGTGTTCCTTTCTGGGGGTCTCAGTATGTGCAGAGCCTAATAGGTGCTTCCTTTGTATTTCTTTCACTCAAGATTAGGTCAGTGGCAAAGGACCACTCAGATGCATCAAACCGGACATGTATAAGGAAATTTGGAAAAAGCAAGAGCCTCCATGGTGTAGTATGCTTAATAATGGTCGTTTATTTATAATATAACAAAAGTATTCAGGTACTCACATTTAATATTAAAATCATGCACAGTGTAAAAACGAGCATTGAGCTCGCGGCCTGGACGTCACTTCCAGTGTCTGTATGTCCTACGCGTTACGTCACTGTCACGTGACTTTATCGGGGATAGAATATGGCCAGCGGAAGTGTCCTTAAATAGGTTGTATACAATGTGATTAGCGGTCTGCCATTTTCTCGAAGCATTCGTATTAACGGCATTAGAGCGGCCATTTTCTAGAGGATTTTTATGGCGGCTACAATCGCGGCCATTTTGTTGTGGCTAAACACAGACACCATAGTGTCGAATTGCAGCGCACAATGCCACGACTGATGTGTTTAGAAAAAGTAAATAAAACACAGAAAATGATAGTGGATAGCGAAAGGTAATGGAACAGTGTAAGCATGGAATTAGGTTACCTAATCCATTAGAAACACATGTGGTAGCACCTCACTGGGGCATAAATGAATTAAAAGGGGGATGTGTATAAAATATAAAGCTTATTAATAAAGTCCTTAAAATCCCTTCATAATATTTTGTACGTGTTCTTTTATACGCACTTTCAGGGGTCTCTTTGTGCATCCAAAATACTGTAAACCACAGGTACATTCAAGGGCATAAACTGCCCCCTCTGTGTTGCAACAGATAAAATCACCAAATTCGTATGGATTCCCAGTGCTGGTGGATGTGAATTGAACTTCTTTTCTACTGGTCTTTTGGTCTTCGTACAGGCGAAGCAACGTTTGCATGGGTAGAAGCCTTTTCCTGTAAAGAACGTGTAACCAATTGTTGGTGGCTCAAGAATATTTTTGACTATTTTATCCCTTAAAGCTCTTTTGTATACAAATTTCGGTGTTTGGGGAAGGATGGATTTCAGGTGCGTATCTGTTAACAGAATATGCCAGTGTCAATTTAAGATTTTCTCAACATTTTTATGTTGGGCGTTATAATCTAAAACAATGGGTGCTACATTGATTCTGGAATCTTGTTTCTGTTTATCTTTAATCAGTTCAAAGCGATCCATTTTTTCCACTTCTTGTATTTTTGTCTTTATATGGTCGCTGTTATATCCTTTATCAATAAATCTGCGGCCCATCTTTTCTGCTTGGGCTAAGAAGTCATCCTTCTTGCTGCAGTTCCTGCATCTGGTGATGGCAGCTCTCCATCAGCAAATAACTATTCTTATCGACATTTTTAAAATGCACTTTCGTACTGAGTATGTTGTCATCTTGCATTATTTCTAGATCTAAAAAGGTTACATTTTTTTGGCTTATATCCCATATCAGTGTTATATTTTGATCGTTTTTTTTTTATTCTGATTTTCCAGAAATTGCACCAATCTTGTTTCATCTCCTTTACATAAAATAATGATATCGTCTAGGTATCGTTTGAAGATGCAGAGTTCTGTGGTTGTATCCGAAAAATCATTTTGTCTTCCCACTTAGCGATTATCAGGCTAGCTACGCTTGGCCCAAATTTAGCACCCATCGCGACACCGGTCTTTTGGTAGTAAAAATTGCAGTTATACCAAAAATAACTGTTCTTCAAGCAGAAGTGTCAGAAAAAGGTTTAGTCTTTAAGTGGTTTAACTGCCCTCATTTACAGACTGAAGTTCATTCCTTCATTCCTGTGTGTCTGTGTAAATGCAGGAAGTGAACAGGCAGCAGCTTCAGCTGCCCACAGTTAAAAGGGTTGCAGCCAGACTCAGTAAAGGGAGATTTCTGCAGCATATTTGGCAAGTACAGAATCATAGTACAGTATATATAAAATAATATGCAAAGTGGTTGGAGGGAAGCTTCAGAATGGCAAAGATGTGTTTATTACAAATTATGTGAGCAGACTGCAGTTCCTCTTTAAACTTGGCAGGCTGCCTGTTTTTTTTTTGACAAGCTGGGGGTCCTGGTAGATGATAGGCTCAGCAGTGGCATGCAATGCCAAGCGGCTGCTAACAAAGCAAACTGAATATTGGCATGTATTAAAAAGGGGATTAATTCCAGAGATAAAACGATAATTCTCCTGCTCTACAAGACTCTGGTCCGCCCGCACCTAGAGTATGCTGTCCAGTTCTAGGCACCAGTCCTCAGGAAGGAAGTACTGTAAATGGAGCGAGTACAAAGGGCAACAAAACTAATAAAGGGTCCGGAGGATATTAGTTATGAGGAAAGGTTGTGAGCACTGAACTTGTTCTCTCCAGAGAAGAGACACTTGAGGGGATATGATTTCAATATACAAATACCATACTGGTGACCCCACAATAAACATAAAACTTTTTTGCAAAAGGGAATTTAACAAGACTCGTGGCCACTCATTAAAATTAGAAGAAAAGAGGTTTAGCCTTGAACTACGTAGAGGGTTCTTTACTGTAAGAGCGGCAAGGATGTGGAATTCCCTTCCACAGGTGGTCGTCTCAGCAGGGGGCACTGATAGTTTCAAGAAACTATTAGATAAGCACCTGAACGACCACAACATACAGGGATATACAAGGTAATACTGACATATAACACACACACATAGGTTGGACTTGTGTCTTTTTTTACTATGCAACTATGTAAGCTGTTGGCTTGAGCAGAGAACGGCTCAGCACTGAATTGAGGAAATGCATATGTTAGAATTACAATGGGTGTAGAATCGTGATCTCGATTCTTTAACGATTAATCGCGCCGCTCTAAAGTATAATTTAAAAATACAGCATAGCCTGTTGAAAAGATACCAACAAATTGCAGCATTATATCAGTAGTCCGTTTTAAACAATTTGATCAACTTCATGCAGACACGAAATAATACATTTCTGCCTGCCCTTCAGATGGAAATAAGGCAATCTCCAAAGAACTGTACAGGGAAATAAAATCACACAGCACCAAAATGATTAGAAACGTCACTGCAAAAATTAAATGAGCGCTCTTGGGAAAGATCACAAAATTTCCATGGAATCATGATCCCAAAATGAATTCAGCCAGGGATACTGGAACCATGCAGCAACACAATATAACAGCGCCACGCCTATGAAATTGAATGGTCTTCATTTTCAGAATTAGTAGAAATCCTTTGTAAGAGCCATTTTGAGCAGGCCTAAATCCGTACACTTCTGGCACGTTCAGGATACAATTAAATGATAAGGGGTAAATTGAAATCAATTTTTTTGTTTTTCAAAGGCCAATTTAAACCATGTTATTTATGGAGCCTGGGGTCAGTGTTCTAAAATAAATGTGCATGTATATGAAACGGCTATGTGACTGTGACCAGAATAAACCTGCAGTGGCATTTGGAAGGTAAAAACAGATAAATGTAATAAAAAGGTCATTTCAGTCCAACTGTTGAAATAAACGACAAAAAAAATCTCTCTAGAGCAAATATAAAGTCTAACCGAACACTAATGTATTTTACAGCCGCTGGGTCGTCTTTATCAGATAAGCTGATGTGAACAATTTTGCCATATGTATCTGTCAGCCACTCGAGGCTGTGTCAAGCTGGACATACATAGAGGGAAATCCAGCCAATTCCTGATGAAATAGCAGAAACACAATCAGTGGGTGGCCCTATCAGCACCTACCCACCTGACATCCTTCGATTAAAAAAATCAAATGAGCCAAAATGAAAAAAACAGCTGAACAGTGCCTACATCCAATCAGAAACAGGCACTGTTTGGGTATTTTGACAGCTGGCGCCCCCCGGTTGTAGGAATACAATAGCCACAACAGGCTTGAATAGGTCTGTTAACTCTGGTCACATGACTATTCTGTGCAACTTTCTCTGTATGGCACAGTAAGGGGATTACAATGGCCAAGGCTGCAGTTTGAAAAGCTCTAGCAATTAGAATTCCTAATACCCCGTACACACGGTCGGACATTCCGACCACAAAATCCGTTGGATTTTTTCCGAAAGTTGTGTTGCACACACACGGTCAGACAAAGTTGTCGGAAAATCCGATCGTTCTGAACGAGGTGACCTAGAACACGTACGACGGGACTACGTAGAGGACAGTAGCCAATAGCTTTCGTCTCCAAATTTCTTCTGAGCATGCATGGCACTTTGTGCGTCGGAATTCTCTACACGCGATCAGAAAAAAAGTCTGATCAGATTTTGTTGTCGGAAAATTTTAGATCCTGCTCTCAAATTTTTCCCGACGGAAAAAGCCAGCTAGGGCCCACACACAATCTGATTTTCTGACAACATAATCCGATCAGACTTTATCCATCAGAATATCCGACTGTGTGTAAGGGGCATTAGACACTTTTGGCACAATAGACATGCCTAGATGAAAAACAGAAGCCTGGTCAGGTAGGCTGTGTTCCTTGTACAGTGCATCCAGAAAATATTCATAGGGCTTCACTTTTTCCACATTTAGGCTGCTTTCACACTGGAGCGGTGGGGGCGTTGGCGGTAAAGCGGTGCTATATTTAGCGCCGCTTTACCGGCGTTTTAGCGGCGCATTTCGGCCGCTAGCGGGGTGGTTTTACCCCCGCGAGCGGCCGAAAAAGGGTCAATACCGCCCGCAAACCGCCGCTGCAGCAGCGTTTTGCGGGCGGGTTCGGCGCGCTCCCCCATTGTTTTCAATGGGACCGGGCGCTATAGGAGCGGTAAATATACCGCTCCTATAGCGAGCCAAAGATGCGGCTTGCAGGACATTTTTGAGCGTCCTGCAAGCGCACCGCTTCAGTGTGAAAGCCCTTGGGCTTTCACACTGAAGGAACAGCAACAGCTGTTTCGGGTCGGTTTGCAGGCGCTATTCTTAGCGCAAAAACGCCTGCAAACCGCCCCAGTGTGATAGCAGCCTTAGTTACATTACAGCCTAATTCCACTACCGATTGCATTCATTATTTTCCTCAACATTTTACAAACATTACCCCATAATGACAATGTGAAAGTTTGTTTGAAATCTTTGCAAATGTATTAAAAATAAAAAATAAATCACATGCACATAAGAGTGCGCAGACTTTGCCATGACACTCAACATTGAGCTCAGGTTCCTGTTTCCACTAATCATCCTTGAGATGTTTCTACAACTTGGAGTCCACCTGTGGTAAATTTAGTTGATTAGACATGATTTGGAAAGGCACACACCTGTCTATATAAGGTCCCACAGTTAACAGTGCATGTCAGAGCACAAACCAAGCCATGAAGTCCAAAGAATTGTCTGTAGCCCTCTGAGACAGGATTGTATCGAGACACAGATCTGGGGAAGGTTAAAGAAAAATTTCTGCAGGATTGAAGGTCCCAATGAGTACAGTGGCCTCCATCATCCATAAATGGAAGGCCACCTGGCCAAACAGAGATCGGGCAGAAGGGCCTTAGTCAGGGGGGTGACCAAGAACCTGATGGTCTGTCTGACAGAGCTCCAGTGTTTCTCTGTCGAGAGAAGAGGACCTTCCAGAAGAAAAACCACCATCTCTGCAGCTCTCCACCAATCAGGCCTGTATAGTAGCGTGGCCAGATGGAAGACATTCCTCAATAAAAGGCACATGACAGCCCCCCCAGAGTTTGCCAAAAGGCACCTGAAGGACTCTCAGACCATGAGAAACAAAATCTCTGGTCTGATGAAACAAAGATTGAACTGAATGGCAAGCATCATGTCTGGAGGAAACCAGGCACCACTCATCACCTGGCCAATACCATCCCTACAGTGAAGCATGGCGGTGTCCTTGAGTGGCCCAACCAGAGCCCAGACTTGACCCGATTGAACATCTCTGGAGATATCTGAAAATGGCTGTGCACCGATGCTCTCCATCCAACCTATTATATGGTTTTGATAAATCTAAAGACAAATTGTACAAGAAAATTGTATAATGTATGGCCAAGCCTTAGCATTGTTCTTAGCTCCCTCAGCAGACACCTCCTCCTACATTATGGGAGAGTTTTTTTGTCATAATCATATCACACATCCTGTCATAGGGTAACAATATTGCTAGTTTACACAAGGCGTTAGCACAGTGCTCGACAAACCCCGGGCGCCAGGTCGCATTGGCGACTAGAATTAGTGACCTGGCGCCTGGGGCAGCACAGCTGGGGGTATCCTGTCTCCATAGTGCACCCCCCCCCCCACGCGCGATCGCGATGGACCACGCCGGCCGGTAATTGAGGCTGCGGCTTTGTGCAGTCCTATGGTACCTTCTAGAATCTGGCGCCCTCTTGTGGTGGCTGTTGGTATGAGACCCAGCAATGCTAATGGAGCTGTTTGTTTTCTCTGCCTGCCCATCTCCTTCCCTTTACTTAAAACCCCCAAACATTATATATATATATTTTTTATTCTAACACCCTAGAGAATAAAATGGCGGTCGTTGCAATACTTTCTGTAACACCGTATTTGCGCAGCGGGCTTACAAGCGCACTTTTTTGGGAAAAAATACTTTTTTTTAATTAAAAAATAACACAACAGTAAAGTTAGTCCAATTTTTTTTTATATTGTGAAAGATAATGTTACGGCAAGTAAATTGATACCAAACATGTCACGCTTCAAAATTGTGCCCCGCTCGTGGAATGGCGACAAACTTTTACCCTTTAAAATCTCCATAGGTGACGTTTAAAAAATTCTACAGGTTGCATTTTTTGAGTTACAAAGGAGATCTAGGGCTAGAATTATTGCTCTCGCTCTACCGATCACGGCAATACCTCACATGTGTGGTTTGAACACCGCTTTCATATGCGGGCGCTACTCACGTATGCGTTTGTTTCTGCAAACAAGCTCGGCGGGACGGGGCGCGTTTAAAATATTTTTTTTCTTATTTATTTTAACTTTTATTTTTATTTTTTTCACTGTCCTTTTGAAAAAAAAAAATTGTGTCGTCATTTTTATTCCTATTACACAAGGAATGTAAAAATAAAAAAAATATGAGATCTGGGGTCAAAAAGACCTCGGATCTCATATTTACACTAAAATGCAACAATAAAAAAATAAAAAATAAAAAAAATTGTCATTTGAAAAAAAATAAATAATAAAATGTCCCTTTTAAGACCTATGGGCGGAAGTGACGATTTGAAGTCGCTTCTGCCCTGCAATGACTTGGAGACGGGCAGGGGCCATCTTCCCCTCACTCGTCTCCATGTTAAAAAAAAAAAAAAACTGGCTCCTAACTTTTTTAGCTGGCTCCTAGATTCCAAGCAAATTTGTCAAGCCCTGCGGTTAGCAGATTGAGCAAAAAAATTTAAATATATATTTGTGTGATGCACTGGCTGGCAGCATTGTGGATATGGCAGCTAAGTTTGGTGTGGGGCTTCTGGATATAGCGCCAGTTTACACCAGAACACAGTGCAGAAAACCTGCGTTCCGTGCGTGCTTCTTGTACCACATTGAAAATACACTGCACTTGCAATTTCCCCGGGCATCAGGATTAATGACACCCCAAATGTAGGTCGCAAATGCAGTGCGTTTACCTGCACTGGATCGCATGGTACACTAGTACCATGCAATCCAGTTGCTGTGCATTTTTTGCATGCACTACTTTTGATTTCAGACTATTCAAATGAGTAGACTGAAGTCGCATTGCACCCGGATTGCACGTGAATTGCACAGGAACACGCTGCATGTTTCTATGTGATTCATGGAGTGAACTGGTCCTTATGTCTGAAGTAGAGAAAACAAACTCTATTTTTTTTTACGTTCTGTTCTGGGTCCTGGAGCCTTTGTAGTACTTTGGGTGGGATAAAACCTCCATCTCTGGGTTTACATCCTACCCAATATCCTGACCTAATTATTCAGTCACAGCTGTCCACAAGCCTTTTTTATATGCAAGCTTGAAGGCATCTCATAGCCACATCAAGTGGCCAAACTTCCAGTAAATGGCCTGCAGTAATAGGAGCCACTTAGTGGCTGGGTTGGTAAGCCAATCCTCAGCCCAGGTGCTCAATGCAGACCTCCATGCAGAGACAATGGGTTTGAAATTCCTATCCATCTATAGCTGATCTGCTTACATACTAACCCTTCTTCACACATGGAGCACATTCTTTTACAGGACTCTGCTTATTCTGTGGTTCAGGCTAGGCCGTATGTCTGGGATCCATGTGGCACGGGGGACCAGGCCGCTTGGCTTGAAACACACTTTGAGGGGGCCTTCTACCACCACCAAGTGGGTAAATCTCATTCCAGCTAGCCTCCACCAGCTCCTACTTTGATGGCACTTCAGAATACATTCCCCTGGTATTGGCTGTTCATAATAAATTTCATCTTCAGTCCTGCACATTGGGCGCCATTAACTCAGCTGTGCATCCAACCTCCTAAAAGCACATCATCCTCCTTGTCTTTCACTCATAGTAATGAGGACATGTAGTGGCTTTTTGAAGATTTACTAACAATTGTTCAACAGTTCACAACTATTTGGATGTACCAGGTACATCCTAGTACTGAACACTGGAGTTATAAGTCCATATGAGACAGTATTACTTCCAGGACTTGGTTAAGATGAATTGTAAAAGTATCATTACCACTATGCAGGAAGTGGATGCTGTGCTACTTGCCTTATAAACGCTAAAAAGCCTTCTCATTTTGCATATCTTCTGGCCCTAGGCCTAATGACATCTACTGCAATGGGATCGGCTCCCCCTTCTACAGTATACCAATACATGGCTGTTCTCCTTTCAGACATAGATTTCCTGAGCTATGTCTCTTCAACTTTACATAGACAAAGGGCAAGGCATTAAAAGAATACACGCCCTATGAAACAAGAAGTCTATCTTAAAGTAGGGTACACGCTATAAGAAAAATTGGGAGAAATCTTCCGTATGAGGCATGATAGTTTGATTTTCATATAGTGTGTACACAAATTTCGACATCCGATTCAGACTTTCCAAACGAAAATTTCCAAAAAGGGACAAGCTCCAAAATTTTTCTCGGAAGTAACAATTTTTGTTTAATGTGCAGTGTTTTCATACAAGAAAAATCAGATACGAAAGACTGCAAATCAGAGACATACACAAAAAAAGCCTTTGTTGTATAATCAAAGGGGTGAACAGCGCTGATCAGCAGACATAAATAGGACCCTCAGAGGCAAAGTAGAAACTTTTTATTATTATTAAAAAAAAAATGTTCACCAAGGCAAGACAGTCAATAGATGGTCATGCTGGGTTAAAAAACTGACAGTACCTGGAGGCTGGAGCCGCATGGATGACACATGGGCTAGCATTAAGGAGTCATTAACATATAAAAAATACAAACACCAAATAATTCTTTGTAACCACACTTTATTGTTGGAATTTTTTCTGGCCCTGGTGTTGGTCAAGGGGTAACCTTAAACTTAAATAATATTTAGCCATCTCGGCTATAAACAAAATTAAATTATTGTTTTAGACCACACTGTCCATCCAGACGAAGCTGGACGACTAATCCCCCACTAATCAACACCATGACTTGTAAAAGAATAGTAGAAAAAGAAAACAAGAAAAAAGGGGAGGGTGGGTGGGGGTCCCGGTCTTGCTTCAGAGAGAAAGGTAAAGGCCGGACGATCCGCTCTTAAAGGGCCCCGGTTTCGTGGGCTTTAGCGCTCCCGCCGCCATCCACCAATCAGGTGCTGTTGCTAGCCTGCTGCTCTCACCAATAGCAACCTGCAGATGCAAAATAGCATTCCCCTCATACTCCCCCATGTTCGCCCTGCATATTGCAGGGCTTGCCAGGGGCTTAGGGAAACCCAGCACAAAGCAGTTGGACAAAGAAGACAGGAGCACCGCTGATGGGGGGCCCATCCACTGACCCCTTCATAGGACCCCTGGTCTTACGGTCCTGGATGGGCCCCCCACCGGCGGTGCTCCTGTGTTCTTTGTCCAACGGCTTTGTGCTGGGTTTCCCTAAGGCCCTGTGTCATCCATGTTGTATAAGAATTTTCATATATTGATTCCATTTTAACTTGCTGTGAAACACTGAAGAAAACCAGACGATCGTTCGCGCAATTTTCTTATAGTGTGTACCCACCTTAAGAGGAAGGCCCAATAGATATTAAAAGGAAACCCCCCTACAAGCCGATTAATGGTCAGGACTCTTTCTCTCTTGTAGGAGCCTGCTACTGTATGAAAAGGCTGACTTCCGGCCGAACACTAAAAATGGAGGTATGTGTTTTGGGAAACCAATTAGGCTGCTTTCACACTGGAGCGGTGGGGGCGCTGGTGGTAAAGTGGCGCTATATTTAGCGCCGCTTTACCTGCGTTTTATCGGCGCATTTCGGCCGCTAGCGGGGTGGTTTTACCCCCCGCGAGCGGCCGAAAAAGGGTCAATACCGCCCGCAAACCGCCGCTGCAGCGGCGTTTTGCGGGCGGGTTCGGCGCGCTCCCCCATTGTTTTCAATGGTACCGGGCGATATAGGAGCGGTAAATATACCGCTCCTATAGCGAGCCAAAGATGCGGCTTGCAGGACATTTTTGAGCGTCCTGCAAGCGCACCGCTTCAGTGTGAAAGCCCTCGGGCTTTCACACTGAAGACACAGCAACAGCTGTTTCGGGTCGGTTTGCAGGTGCTATTCTTAGCGCAATAACGCCTGCAAACCGCCCCAGTGTGAAAGCAGCCTTAGGCGGCACCTTGTTAGTGAGGAACTGACCTGAGTTTAGTTAGTGGCCAGGATGAGCAACTGTTTGTTATTAACTTGCTAGACAAACTTCCTTGAACTGTTCCTGGTTGTCTCGGTCTCATGCCTTGTTTACCGCTGTCAATACCAATTGAGCCTGTAAGAATATATATCGCAAGCACACTGTGGATATTAGAAATGTCGTCCAAACACTTATTTAAGAGATCACATCACAGCGATAAGGTGCAACATTTCAGAGCCACTCTGGACCCCTTTCTCAGAAATGTGATCTTCACATCCAAATGTGATGTGATCACTTGAATTGGGTTAGAAGCATGGACCCCCTTCACCACCCCAACTCTCAAGCCTCAGTATTCACCAGTATGGCTGCCCATCACAGTAACAGACCAAATGAAATGGTAAGAGGTGTAAAGGTGAACTTATTCTTTAAGAGTACTCACGCATTCTGGGTGCCCAGGCTGCTTGCACTGAGAAAGGTATAACAGTTACATAGTTAAGGCTGAATAGAGACACTAGTCCACCCAGTTCAACCTGTGTGGCTGTGTATTTATGTCTCTACCACTTCCCATATATACCCTTGTATATTGTGTTGAATTAGATACCCATCTAAAAGTTTTCAGAAATTAACAAGACTTCCTGCCGACACCACCGATTGTGGTAGGGTGCTCCACATCCTTGCTGCACTAACAGTAAAAAAAACATCTACAGGTTAAACTGCTTCTCATCCAACTTCACTGAGTGCCCACGTGTCTTCTTGAGCAACATGAGACTGAACAGTTTCCTCCCTATGCTGGAATCACCATTTATAGATTTATAAGCGTCTCTTCTCCAGGGAGAATACGTTTCAAGTATAATTAAAAGGCAAAACTTTTTGTTTTTGTTTTTAATAGAGTGCAGACAATGGTGTCTGTGCCCCTGTTAAGGAGATTCAAACTATCTAATTATCCCGTTATCACTGAAAGTGAAAGTAAAGTTGTCCCCAGAAAAGTAATAAAGGGAAAATCTTCCAATGGGGACACTAGTTCTGGTGACTTTGGGGGAGGGGCCAAGGAATACCCTTAATTTGCGGGGATTTTCTCTCACTTCCTGTTTGGCTACGGGACAGGAAGTAAAGGTAAATCTCCACAATGGGACACAGATGGTGGAAAAAAAAAATCTGACAGAGGTTATATAACCCTCTCTTGCTCTATCCAAAATAAGGAAGTTTTGTCTATAGTTTTACTTTAATGCTTGCAGCCTTACTTTACGTTGCACAGGCAAAGAAACCCAGATGAGACTTTTTTTTTTTTTTTATTTATCGGTATGCTGTGTGAACGGGAACACAAACATATAGTGGGGTTTTCTCAAATTTGAGTGCAAAAGTGGATATATGGATATAAGTTCATCCTGCAGGTATCCAACCAGAATCTATTGACGTCTCCCCATGATAGTGCTTCCTGCGTGCCCCCTGCGGCGAACAGGCAGCATACTCTGTGATCGCAAAGTCCTTCGGACTCAGCTGATCACAGATCGGGGGAAAGAGCCCATAACAGCGGACCTTCACCACGTGATCAGCTGCGTCCAAATGACAGAAATGCCAACACATGCTGGTTATCGGCTTTTCTTTCCTCACACTGACAGTGTGAGGAGAGAAGGAGAGCCGATAACTGGCTTTTGTTAAATAAACTAATAATCAGTGCAGTCCCAACAGTGCCGCCAACCAGTGCCTCCTCATTAATGTTACCTATTAGTGCCCACCAGTGCCACCTCATCAGCACACATCAATGATGGAGAAAAAATTACCTGTTTGCAAAATTTTATAACAAAAAAAAAAATAGCTTTTTTTCCTAAATTTGCCGTCTTTTTTCGTTTGTTTAGCAAAAAATAAATCTAATGATGATTAAATACCACCAAAAGAAAGCTGTATTTGTGTGAAAAAAAAAATTATAAAAATGTTATTTGGGTACAGTGTTGCATGACCGCGCAATTGTCATTCAAAGTGTGACAGCGCTGAAAGCTGAAAATTGGCCTGGACAGGAAGGGGGTGAAAGCCCAGTAGGCAAGCTGGTAAAGGGTCAGTTCACCTTTATCAAAACAATTGCCTATGAGACAACATAGGCAATTGATGAACACAAACTGTGCAGCTTTGACCAAAGTTGAATAATGGCCTTGCTATAGGTGTAGGCGATTTATGTACCTCATGAAGCCTGGCTGGTAAACTCCCAGGACCTTGCTAAGAGAGACAACTAGCTGTTACTGTTCTCCCATATGCTCACAAACACTGATTTACTGCATGGGGAGAGAAAGAGAATGCAAAGGGGTTTGAATCAGAGAAAAAGCTTGCTCCTGTGATGGTGAAGGTGAACACTACCAGGTGTGAGTCTTCTAGCAAGGTCCTAGGAGTTTTCCAGTCAGGTTTCATGAGGTATGTAAATGGCCTTCACAAAAAGCAGGGCATTATTCAACTTTGGTCAAAGCCGCGTGGCGCGTTTTCATTTACAGACGTCCCTTATCTGCATAGGCAGTTTTTTGGTTAGGTGAATTATGCCTTTAAAGACAACAGTTCTGGCTTGCAGACAACTTGTAACATTTGCATTAAAAAGATAATAAATCTCTAAAGAGTAAACGGGGCACATCCGTTTAGACCCGCTGCTGCATAGAGGAGACTGGAGGGTTTGACTGGGTCCGCTTGCAAAACAGGCGGACCCCCCCCCCCCCCCCATTGACTGAATTGGAGAAAAGACACCCCTTATTTCCAATATGCTATGCTCAGTTATGAACAACCTACCCTTAGGCACAGATAGTGCAAAGTAGGGGCATGTTTATGCAAATACCAAACGAGAAGAAAATCGAAAAGGCAAAAATAACCGCAGCTTCCAGGTATAGGGCAGCATGTGTGGATAGGAGGGCAAGATGACAGTGTCTCTTCAAACTGTGTCTTTATTAAAAATGAGTCATTGATCTCCTAATAGGAGATTGCTAATGCCTGAGAGAAACAAATCATATGATGCATGAGAAGGCACCTCTGGGCCCTTTCTGAGTTGCATTCAAAGTCAGCGCTCAGGCAGCCCATGATCCCTCAGGTACAACTGTCCTTTAAAGCGGTAGTACTGCCCAAAAAAAATAACAAAAATTGGGCTAACAAAACCTCAGGGCTTGACAAATTTGTGGGGGCACGCGGGGGGGTTAGGAGGTCAATAGACGCCCTCACAAAATTAGCTGACTGCGTGGTCGGCAACCAGCTGTCCGCAACTGAATATCCAGGGCGTCAGGCAATAGGAATTGCTCGCCTGGAAATGAGCTTACAAAAGCCCAGGCGCCAGGATGCAATTTCTAGTTGCCACTGCAACCTGGTGCCTGGGATTTGTCAAGCCCTGGTTTAAGTCATAATGCACTAGTATGCACCGCACAACTATTGTAGTTATTTTGGATAGAGTAAGTGAGGGTTATAACTCCAGTTAGGTTTTTTTTTTTTACCACATCTGTGTTCCATTGGGGAGATATACCTTTGCATCCTGTCCCATAGCCAAAACAGGAAGTGAGAGGAAATCCCTCTAAAGTGAGAATCCATGGTAGTCACCAGAACTATTGTGCCCACTGGAAGATTTCCCCTTTAATCCTATTCTGTTGACAACTTAAAATTTGGAATTTTAAGTACCGGAGTGTATACGGTTGCTGGTGTTGTGTCAAAACAGCAAGTTGTCAAAATCTCCAATTACTGATGGCTTACAGCAACAGGAAGTGACATAATTGGAGATCTCGATGAATTGGCTATTTTGACAGAACACCGGCCAAGATGCAAACTGTTTATGGCCAGCCTTCTGCAGTACATACGGTACTTGTTGGTAGATCTAAAGAAGATTGTACAATCAGATTGTAGCGTGCGATAAGCTTCAGGCCTCATTCACTTGTCCCAGTACGGCCAGACAGCCAATCCTTTTTAATGAATCAGAAGATTCACATGTCTGGAATTGTGTTTGCATGCATCCACACATCCAGTGTCGATCATCTGTCCCTAACTAGAGGTAACCACTAGCCGTGCCTCCGGTCTGTCTGTTAGTGCTTTGTACAAGCTAAGCGGCCACAGCTGTTGGCACACCCCTGCGATTCCAGCTATAGTAATCCGCTGACTGGCCCATTTCAGATGTGAAATGAGGCCTTAGAAAGCTTGTATCTATCTGAAATAGTTATACATTTACCATGGCCACCCATTACGTGTGTGCCTTGCTTGTTTCCTTTTTCCAGCAAATATACTTGACAGGGTCTAATTGGACAACGCTCTGCAGTATCTAATTACATTAAACACCCACTATTCTTTTGTTTCACAGAGGCAATGGGGTTGATTTACTAAACGCAAATAGGCTATTCACTTTGCAAGATAATTTTACCTTAGTTTAGCGAATAAGATGAAGCTCTGCTAACTTCCATCATCTATCCACGTACAGGCTGTAGGTCAAATGAGAAATTTGGGAGTTTTTCTTTTCATGACAAGAAACAGGTACTTTTTTTTTTACGTTTAATTAATCAACTACTGGCACAGGCTCTATTGATTCAGGCACATTTTAGCTTTAATGATAGGCAGCAAGGTGCATGAGTGAACAAGAGGAATCACCCAATTAACAATGGTGACCTAATGCAGGTGATTAGAATTACATGAACAAAACCACCTTTATTCTGGTGCTATTATAAAATGAAACGTGACCTCATTTAATACGGTAGTATCCCCAAGCAACCAATTATCTCAATTTACCGTACTCAGATCACGTTCACTGTGCCCATTTGAAGCCATAGGCCCCCCAAACTTCAAACTTGGTAGTTTAGGGTTCTTAGATGCCCCCTATCTACAGCCAAAGGGTCCTGAAATGACATTGCTGCAGATGGACACAGTTGACTGACTTTGGGGCCCCGTATCTTGGGGCCACTTGGTGCTAGGAACCCCAAATTTGGTGTGCAAACACAGTGGAACTAGCACTACAACATATCAAATGTTCCTATCACCAAGTGGCCCTGAGATACGGGGCCCCAAATTCGGGTCGGAAAATGTCATGCTCTGCTGTACTTGACTCGAGTATAAGCCAAGGGGGGCATTTTCAGCACAAAAAATGTGCTGAAAAACTCTGCTTATACTCGAGTATATACGGTAAACCCATCCTGAAGTTTAACGTGCTACATGTTTTTTTTGGTGTCTTTCTTGCATGGCCTACCAAATGATATTTATAGTGTGCATATGTAGTTTTATGTTTTCTTACCTAAGGGTCTCTTTTAAATCTGACGAGGCCAAATTTACATCCCAGTGAAAGTTTCAGTAATGTATGATCTTTATTCTTTGTGACTCCTGCTGTTGTATAATGCTCACATCAAGGCCACAGGGATCACTGCAACTGGAGAGTGATCTGCTCAAGCACAAAGCTGATTGTTGATGGCATAGAGCTGACCTGGTTTTTGTATTGCTACGGGTTCCTTAATGATGGTGACTTTCTCTGTGACCACAATCGTATATCTTTCTGAAAAAGAATGCGGTGCTGCAGAAACCATCTGAACAATGGCAAAGCCCAGGTGTATTAGTCTGAAAACTTCAAAATAAATGAGATCTATAAATTCACTATCATAACCTAGCACAGTGAGCTGTGACAGCCAGTATAACAGGGCTCGACAAAACCCAGGCCCCAGGTAGGTCGCTATGGCAACTGGAAATTGGGTCCTGGCGCCTGGGCTACACCACAGCAGCTGGGACGTGCCCCCCCTGCGAGTGCGCAGACTTCGGCCAGGCTGACCAAAATTGAGGCTGCGGCTTTACGGCCCGCTTGGGGGCGGGAAACTGGCTTTCTGCGAACCAGCGCCCTCTGGTAAACGGTGCTGTGATGAGCGCAGCTCGGTTTCACTGCTTGCCCACCTCCAGTTTGACAGCTGGGGTTGAGGTATCGAGCTTGATCAGTCACCCATTCCTTATCGCCGCTGTGGACGGGGAGTGCTGTCTGTCAGTGCCACCTATCAGTGCCATCTCAGAATTGCCCATCAGTACCACCTGTCAGTTCTCATCAGTGCTGCCTATCAGTGTCACCTTAGTGCTGCCTATTGGTGCCCATCAGTGTTGCCTTTCAGTGCCACCTCATCAGTGCCCATTAGTGCAGCCTATTAGCGGTATTAATCTGATCAGTGAAGGAGAAAAATAACTTATTTGCAAAATCTTATAACAATTTTTTTTTTTTTTTAATATTCAGTCTCAGTCTCTCGCTTGGCATTAGGCGTGAGCAATTCTTATTACCCAACACCCCAGACATGCAGTTCTGGACTCTGGGCAGTTGATTTAAAGAGGAACTGCAGTCTGCTCACATAATTTTAATTAAAACATCTTTCCCATTCTGAAGCTTCCCTCCAACCACTTTGCATATTATTTTATATATACTGCGATTCTGTACTTGCCAAATATGCTGCAAAAATCTCCCTCCACTGAGTCTGGCTGCAATAATTTTAACTGTGGGCAGTTGAAGCTGCTGCCTGTTCACTTCCTGGTTTTACACAGACACACAGAGGCACACCTCTAGCTCTGCACCTCTTTTTAGCCTTCTTGTGACTCACCCCCCCCCCCCCCTTCCAGGCAAACTCTCAAAAGAGTGAAAGAGCTGTGCGTGATGTTATAAGCCTAGGCTTTTTACCAGACAATAAATAGGAAGTGGGCTGTATAATGGAAGTGGGCGGATGTACATATACATCTGCCCACTCCTAAAAATAATCAGAAGATCAGACCTCTGCTTCCACTCCTACGCTGACGACACGCAATTATATTTTCGTATCACCGGACAAAAAGACCATCATCAGCAATTAGAAAAATGCCTCACCTTGATAGACGACTGGATGACCACTAGCTCCCTGAAACTCAACGAATCAAAAACAGAGCTCCTTATCCTGCACGCAAATCAAAATTCCCGGACCAAGATCCCTTGGTCACTACCCACCATCTTTGGACAGACCATCCCCCCAAGCACCAAGGCCAAGAGTCTCGGAGTCATTTTTGACTCAGAAATGTCAATGGATGCACAAATAGGAGCAGTAGTCAGCGGTTCTCACCATCTGCTCCGCCTGCTACGTAGACTCATTCCCTTCATTCCAAAGAAGGACAAAGCTGTGGTGGTTGGAACAGTCATTAATTCTCGACTGGACTACGCAAACTCCCTCTACATAGGATTACCCCAATATGAACTTGCTCGCTTACAACTTATCCAAAATACTGCAGCAAGACTGATAACAGGAAAAAAACCCTGGGAATCCATCTCCCCTTCATTGAGGAGCCTACATTGGCTAACCGTAAAGAATCGGATCACATTCAAGACCCTCTGCCTCACCCACAAATGTACCCATGGAGACGCTCCTCAATACCTAATTGAGAAAATAAAACACTATACACCCAACCGCAGTCTTCGATCGGCTAACCAAAACCTCCTCATCATTCCCAAATCCCGCTACAAATCAAAGGGGGAGCGGAGATTCGCTGTTCAAGGACCACGGCTATGGAATGCTCTTCCTACCAACATCCGCATGGAAGAAAACCATCAGGCCTTCAGGAAAAAACTCAAGACCTACCTCTTCTAGAAGCTCGACAACCAAACGCCAATACAGCGCCTTGAGGCGATTCAGTTCGCATTGTTAGCGCTATACAAATTATTCATTCATTCATTCATTCATTCATATAAGGTATTTACTGGCAGAAAAAAATATTTTACTATCCAAAGTTAAAACAACAAGGGCAGAAGATTTACTAGATGGAAAGATGAAGATTACTGAAGTTCTGCTTAAAAACTGGCTCCTAACTTTTTCAGCGGGCTCCTAGAGTCTAAGCAAATTTATCAAGCCCTGCAGTATAATTTTAGCAGATTGTGAAAGGAGGGATGATGTCATTGTATCCAGACAAAGACTGGATGCAAATTTGATTTTTACAGTTTTTCACAGCTGCTACCTATAGCTAGATAGTAGGGATGAGCTTCGGTGTGTTTGTTCCCAAGTTTGAACCCAACATAACAATTATGCCAAGACGCTGACATTGTCCTTGTCCAATCATAAGCGGTTGAGGCATTCCCCACCCCACAGCCACTCATATGCACGTCCCAGCTACGGGGTATGGAATGCCTTGGCCAATTATGATTGGCCAAGGACAGTGCCAGCTTCCTGCTGGGGGATCGCTCAGGTGGCTTTGAACTAGGATCCAAAAACACCTGAGCCCATCCATACTAGAGAGCTGTGTGACGAGAGATGAACAGTAAATCACTTGAGTAGCAGGGGTCATTTTAACCCTCAACTTCAATCCAAGCCTTAAAGTGGTAATAAACCCCAAAATGTAATATATTGCAGCTTACAAATCCTTAAATGTGGTGGCTGCATTCGATTTCCTTATTTAGGCTTTTTTTTTTCTTTTTTTTTTTTTTCTTTGTTATCTGATGATCTGGCCATCAACACACTTTCTGTCTTAAGGTGGCTCCACTCTGAGTGTATCAACAGTGGATAGAAGACCGTTGGACAGAAGCATTGCCAACTTGTTAAAATGGTAGTGTTAGATGCCCTAGCACAGCCTTTCTCTACCTTTTTACCTTGGAGGAACTCTTAGCAAAAAGTTTGAGATCTCGGACAACCCCAAGTTTACAGAACATTGATGTGATCTGCGAGTTGTTGATAGAACAACAATTCTTTTTAGAAATCGTAATTATTACATAAATATTAAAGTTTACCCCCTTGATGTAAAACATTTTCTTTATTTTTTTTGGCAGAGGGCAGCAGGGCATAGGACCCCAGGGAATCAGTAGCAGTCTGTAGTGCAGAAGTATACACATGTAGAGTTGCGCAAGGAAGCTGCTGTGACAGAATACCATCTGTTCTGGCAGGCTGATCGCCACTGGCCCTCCTCTTTTGTCCATCCCATGTGATGTCACATACAAGCACTTGAGATGGACAAAATTGTAGGGCCAGCAAGAATCGGTACAGGACATTTAGGAAGGTTGCTTCCTTCTGCCGCTCTCTTTAGTGATGTCAAAGAAATTGTAACTATAGGAGAGGCGTCGGGTATCAATGCACCCTGCCAGTAATCACTGTGCAGATTGAAATCACCATTGGGCGGGGCTATACATCTGCCACAATGATGAATGGCACTGGAATTCCGGTTGAAAAACCCTGCACTAGCAGATTTAGATAGACTTGACTAACAAATTATAACCACTTCCCATCCGCGTATAGATACGACCTCGCCAGGAAGTGGTTATACAAGGATCATGGCTACAGCTGCAGTCATGAACCAGCTGTCGTCTTTTTTTTTTTTTTCAGCCGACTGTTCTATGTAAAAGTAATCCAAGCGGCTATACAGCCCCCTAATCACCCCCTTCCACCGCCACCTTTAGAACTGTCGCATCAGAAGCACTATGAAGAGTGAGAAGAGCTTCCGTTCCTTTCTCTTCTGTGACATAAGAGACCATAAGTGATGAGGATTTTGTCGTTCTGGTTTTCGGCTCTCACCGCTGTCAGTCTGCAATCGTGACCAGGAAGACTACCCTGCAGTAGAGCATTTTAAAAACGAGGCAGCATGGAAGGGACAACTTTGATGGCGGTGTGGAGGACTGTCTAGGTGAACAGCTTTACCCCGGATGCCTGCATACTTAGAGACTTATGCCCCATACACGCGGTCGGATTTTCCGATGGAAAATGTCATATCGGACAATGTTGTCGGAAATTCCGACCGTGTGTAGGCTCCATCGGACTTTTTACGTCGGATTTTCCGACGGACAAAGTTTTATCTCCTGCTCTCAAATTTTCCGACAACAAAGTCCTATCGGACTTTTTCCGATCGTGTGTAGCGAATTCCGACGGACAAAGTGCCACGCATGCTCAGATCACATTACAAGACCAAAGCTATTGGCTACTAGCCTCTACGTAGTCCCGTCGTAGGCAACAAATGTCACCACGTTCAGAATGATCGAATTTTCCGACAACTTTGTCCGACCGTGTGTATGCAACACCAGTGTCGGACAAAATCCGTCGGAAAGAATCCGATGGATTTTGTGATAGGATTTTCCGACCGTGTGTACGGGGCATAAGAACCAATGCTGTACCTTCATTAAATGTAACCATATTGCTACACTTAGAGGCGCCTCTCTTCTCTTTTATACTCAGTTGTGACATGACACTACTTGTATATCAGGACATCGCTCGTTTATCAAGTAAAATTTTATTTAAAAATGTTGCTTGTCTTGCAAAACGCTCTCAAACCAAGTTACTCTCAAGCCAAGGTTTTACTCGATATGCTTTTTATCACCTGTGCAGCAGATTGTGGTGTTGCAGCCCTTGGAATCTCGGTTTTGTTTGCTTTTTAAAACGACAAGTCATATGTGAAGTTAGTCATCTCTGTATACTGTTGCGCTTAGTTTCACTTAAACATTGTTATACAGTCTCTAGGGAAGGAGAATATTCTCTATGCTTTGTAGTAACTTAGATCATGCTCTTCATTCTGTATGGTTCTCTGGAGCTGTTTTTTGTTTTTTTACATTTTTTTTAATTCTTTTAAAGAGATCTTATCTTTTTAACACTCTGGAAAAAAAAAAAAATCACCAACCATACAGTACTTAAGCTCATGCAATGTTGTTTTTTTTTTTCATTTTTAGAAAAACTTGCATAAAGGAAAAAAGATCAGGTTACAGACTACCAGTTCGCCTTTTGAATAAAGCTGACGGCAGTCAAGAGGCCATAGGGGGAGTAGTAGGTTAAAAACACTTTGCAGCGTAAACACGTTTTCCTTCGTTTAAAAGGAGTTCTATGGTCACAGCATATACTTTAATTTTTATAACATCAGCATTGTAATTGCAAAATAAACAATAGTTTATTTTTTTTAATTCTTTCCTCAATTTGTAATCCATAACATATAGTTGCACTCGCAGGTAGAGCAGACCAGAGAGTTAAGGGTATCAATGTGCAAAAACAAGATGTGGAATGTATATTATCTCCATATCATGGAACTTAACCGGTAATAAGGGATCCTGCGATAGCTAGAATTGTGGAATTTAAAGTGGTTGTAAAGACTGAAGGTTTTAACTTTCATACCTTTATGCATGAAGGTAAAAAACCTTCAGTATGGCCCCTCATACGGGCAGACCGATCAGTTCCACCTGTTAGTTTTTTAGGCAGACCCGATTGGACCATCCATTGCCCTCTATGACACCTGCCGAGCTCCGATCTGATCCTGTCTGCCAAAAACAGCGGATAGGGAATCCTTTCCCTATCCGTCTGGCGAATTGGATCAGATGACAGTCGAATGTAAAACAGACAGTCCGTTTTATATCCTACTGCCCATAGAGAAAAGCAGGCTGATGCACAGCAGACACAGACCGCCCATCCACCTGCTTTGTGGGGATCCGCAAAGAGATCCCCTGCTGAGCAGGCAGATCTACTGGCGGAGTCCGTCAGTGTAAAAAAGCCCTTGCCTAAGCCCGATCCCCATCCAGCAATATGTAAGAGAGCAGCTGCTCTCCTTGGTCTCTGCCTCCTGCCTCTTGAGCGACAGCAGCGGGAGTCATTGGCTCTTGCTGCTGTCAATCACAGCCAGTGAGAAGGAAGCAGGGGGCAGGGTTGAGCCCCGTTCTGTGTGTCTAATGGACACACAGCAGGGCTCGGGAGCGGGCATGCACGAATGCCCCCCAAAGCAAGCAGCTTGCTATGTGGGGCACTCCGAGAAGAGGAGGGGCCAGAAGCGCTGGCGGGGACTCGAGTAGATCAGGGATTATGCTGCTCATTGCAAATAAATAAAAATATACCTTTTTAATATCACTTTAAGTTTTCTTATTTTGTGAAATATTGGGGATAAACTAAAACCTGGGCGATTTAAAAAAAAAAAAAAAGTTTTGGGGCAAAGGAAAATAAAGGTTTCAAGGGAGACATTCAGGGTGGAAGTTGGGAGAGGGGGTGAGAGATCACGCCAGGGCTTGGTCGTTCCAAGCAGTCACGTGGAACACTTCCTTAGGATGGGTATAAAGTGGCATAATAGGAAGGGACACAAGAAAATATCCTATCACTCTGTGTCTGTTTGTTGTAAAGCTGCCACGTAATCAGAGGAAGATCTAAATTGCAACCAGTAGAACTAGATTTTTTGAAGAGTTCTGTATTGTCACTAAGAGAGGTCCTCCATATGCATGATGTCATTTACTTTGGAGTACCTTTGGCTAATAGTGTTTGGGTTGGGTTGCTTCCAATTGCATGGGATGAACACCTTTGCAGCTTGGAGAAGATGGATTAGTAAAGGTGAATCATGCAGGCTGCCGGAATATCGTCCAGGTTTATATCTGTTAACTGATGTAGCTCTGGCATGCTATGGGTCCAGAATTTTTGGATTACTTGGCAGTCCTAGAAGATATGCAGTAGATTATCTTGAGGAGCCCTGCATCTCCAACTACTGCAACTCATCCCTTGGTATATGTGAGCCAATATTAACGGGGTCTGATACCAACTTGTCATGATTTTGTAATTGAGTTCTTGGAATCTTATTGCAGATGGATGCCTTATGTGAAAAGAAATGTACATGTTCCCTCTGTTTTTCGACAAATGACCTTTTGTAAGTCAACAATAGCTATTTGACAATCCCATATCGTATAAGCTTACTTGAGAAATCTCCTTTCTTGTTGTGCTGCCTGTCTTCTGGTCATTTATTTCCACAACTTATTGGATTCCCTGCATGCTTTTGCCGCTTCCCCTCTGCTGTTTACTTTCAATTTCTAAAGACTACATATCCCATGGCACCTTGCTGCCTATTCTGACTCCTTCTCTCAGCACCTCTCTAGTTCAGAACGCGAGCTCTGTGATGTGTGACACAACATTGCCTACACACCAGGCATATGAATAGGTATCTCAGAATTAAAGGACATACCGTATATACTCGAGTATAAGCCGGGTTTTTCAGCACGTTTTTTGTGCTGAAAATGCCCCCCCTGGCTTATACTTGAGTCAAGCACTTTTATGCAGCAGAGAATGAAATTTTCCGACCCGACTTTGGGGCCCCGTATCCTGGGGCCACTTGGTGCTAGGAACCCCAAATTTGGTATGCAAACCCAGTGGAACTAGCATTACAACATATCCAATGGGGTTCCTAGCACCAAGTGACCCCGAGATACAGGGCCCCTTTGGCTGCAGCTAGGGAGCATTTAGGAACCCTTAACTACCAAGTTTGGGGGACCTATGGCTGCAAATGGGCACAGTGAGGCTGCAAATGGGCATTGTTGACCCTCTTTTCCACTTTCAGAAGCTGCGCATTTCTCACCCTAGGCTTATACTCGAGTCAATACGTTTTTCCCAGTTGTTTGTGGTAAAATTAGGTGCCTCGGCTTATATTCGGGTCAGCTTATACTTGAGTATATTCGGGTCAGCTTATACTTGAGTATATACAGTAAATGAGGGGATCTTTACAGAGTAAGTCTACAAACTTCAAGATCATTCAAAATAGGCGTAGGCTACCAATAAATTAAATACAATGTGGAGAGTAGTATATATTTTACATTTCAAATGCCGTACATGTAGGCTATGAGTGGCACCCCAAAAGCCTGGCTCATTCTAAGCAAAGAGCTCTGTCCTGCCTAGAAGCTAGGATCTACCATAAGTTCAGTGCTTGCCCCCAGCATTACAGGAGCAAATGCTTTAAGAGAAGTATGGGTGTTTTTTTTTCCTTTAAATTTAATAATCATACTTACCTAGGTAAGTGCAGCATCAGTCCCCCGGCGGCTTCAACACTGAGAACCGAGTGATCTAACACCGCAGATTGCTCAGAGCTCCTAGAGCAAAGAGCTGGTGACTGTCAGCCTGCTGAGCTGTGGAGGGGGCGGGAGCAAACGGCTCAGGCTCTCAGCGGCTTGCTTAGAGGCTGAGCTGGGTGCCGGTCCAGGCATGTGGGATCTGATGCAGTCACTGTTTGGTTCAGTTGATTTTTAAATCTACCTTCTGTCGAGTCAGGTGATGCTTGCAGGGCCACCTATGGCTCAACTGTCGCCCAATTCAGCAGGAATCACTCTGAAAGGGAAAGAAAAAACTAGAGGCTTTGAGTTGCACATTTTAAGAGATAGTTCACCTTTACCACAAAACTGCCTATGCCGATAAGGGGCATAGATAAAAACAAACTATGCAGCTCTGGCTAAAGTTGAATAAAGCCCTTGCTATAGGTGTAGGCCATTTACATACCTTATGAAACCTGACTGGAATACTCCCAGGACGTTGCTAGTTACTCCCAGGACGTTGCTCCTGGACCAGATGGCATCCACCCACGGATCCTAAAAGAATTGAGCTCTGTCATTTCAAAGCCATTGTTTCAAATTTTTAGGGACTCGTTAATGACTGGAATGGTACCAGCTATAGGCTGGCCATACATTATACAATTTTTTTGTACAACGTTCCTTTAGATTTACCAAAACCATATAATACGAGGTCAAACCTAAACACTTTCAATTTGTATGCAATCAGACAAGCCCTTATACTACATAGTTGAAGGTGAATCATTTCTGCACATTTTGTTTTAATCTACAAACAACCCTTACCTGCATAGGCAGTTTTTTTTGTAAAGGTGAACTATCCTTTTAACTGATGTCTCTCAGCCATATTGGATGGGTTGGAGCACATTGCATGCTAGTATTGCTCTTTGCATTGTCAAGCATTTTAAAGATCTTTAAGGCCTCATGCACACTGGACGTTAAAATAACAATATAAAAACACCATTAGCTTTGCAGTGAATTTTTCAATGTTTTTGCAATATCGGTTTTTGGCGTCTTGGAGGGGGAAAGATATTTTTTTTGGAAACGTGTTTTTTTTTTTTTTTTCCACGGATCAAAAAAATGCCTGAGAGCTGTTTTTTTGAGAGTTTGTCAGTGTTTTTTGACGTTGGAGCGTTTTAAAAACTCTCTCTCTCAGACCCCACTAGTTTTGTTTTTTGTTTAAAGCCAAAAACTGCTGATAACTGCCTATGTGTTCATGGACACATAGTATAACATGATGGGGAGTTTATTGACTGTAGAAAAGAACATCTGAAACTAAAAACGGCTGCTCCAAAAACGTCCAGTGTGCATGAGTCCTCATAATAGATGTTTTTTGTCTTTTTATAGTGGTAAAGGCCTTTAGGCACCTTTTCACACTGGGGCACTTTGCAGGCGCTACAGCGCTAAAAATAGCGCATGCAAAGCGACCTGAAAGAGCCGCTGCTGTGTCTCCAGTGTGAAAGCCCTCGGGCTTTCACACTGGAGCGGTGCGCTTGCAGGACGTTAATAAAAGCTCCTGCAAGCAGCATCTTTGGAGCGGTGTATACACCGCTCCTTCACCGCTACTGCCCATTGAAATCAATGGGGCAGCGCGGCTATACCGCCGCTGTAGCGGCGCTTTGCGGGCGGTTTTAAACCTTCTTTGGCCGATAGTGGGGGTTAAAATTGCCACGCTTGCAGCCGAATAGCGCCGCTAAAATGATGGTAAAGCGGCGCTAAAAATAGCGCAGTTTTACCGCCGGCGCCCGCCCCAGTGTGAGAGGTGCCTTAATTTGAACCTGTCATCATCTTGGGTACATCAAGTACTGCAACACCTCATTTAGCAGATGTTGCGTGGTGCTTGTGTATTCCTCATTTCCTATGAAAGTCCCTCACCTGCACAGTGGGATGTAGGTGCAGCTTGTGGTGTCGGGTATTGTGTACTTGTGGTAATTTGTTGCACTGTTGACAGGTTGACTTTACATTTAGAGTTTACTTTGCAATATGTACGCGTGTATGTGTGTGTGTGTGTGTGTGTGTGTGTGTGTATGTGTAAATATATATATATATATAAATATCCCATATATATATATATATATATATATATATATAAATATAAAATCTATTTCTAAATTAAAATGACAGCCCTCAAATACAATTAGCATAAAAATTCTGTGTAAAAAAAATAAAAATAAAACCGTACAGAATACACTCCTGCCCATTGCAGGAGCACTTTCTGTAAGGAGCCCATGCCTCCTGTGATCATCGGCAACTAAGGTTGATGTAGTGTTGAGGCTCGTACACACTGTAAGAAAATTGTGCGAACATTTTTGTCTAAAGAATTTTCGTACAGTGTGAAATTCCATAGCTGATTTTGATTTTTCGTATGAAATCCCAAATTTTTCTCGTACGGGGACAGAATTAATGATTTTTTTTTTTTTTTAATGGGTACCATTTTCGTACTTGGAAAAAAAAACAGAAAAGAAAGACCGCGCATAATCAGAAATAGTAAACAACAAAAAAAAACCTTTGTCGTATGAGAATATTCGTAAGAATGTTCGTACAAATTTTCTTTCATTTTCTGTGAAACGGCAAAAAACAATTGGATGAACGTTTGCCCGATTTTCTTATAGTGTGTACCCCACTTAAGTATTTTATTTACTTCAGTAAAGCAGACCTCCTGTTTTTCATGCAAGGTCCACTTAGGTGTGAAAAAACATTGAATAGTACAGACACATTTAATAAGTTGATTTAAAAAAAAAATAATTTATTGATGATTACTATATATAGAAGATATTTTTCTACAAGTACAGTACAACCTGCCTGCTGTTGGCTCACCTGACTGATGGAACCTTTCAGACTCAGTTGCCCTATAAGGGACGAGTCACTGCTGATAAGGCATTAATTTTGTATTTTAAAATTCAGCTTGGGCTATTTGGCTCAAAAACAGAGTGCTAATTTTTGGTATGTAAAATAATTTCATATTTTGCTTTACAAATTGATTTCATTTTTTAGTGCTTACGTTAATTAATAAAGAAATTAAAAATAAACTACATCTACTACACACATTCTTTAAAGGTGGTATACTAATGTGGATGTTTTATTATATAACAAATCCTATTAAAAGTATACTGTGTGAGTTATTGTGGATTTATTAAAAGCACTTGTGTGTTTTAGATTGGTGAATATTTGTTGTAATAAAGAGACATAATAGGGCTGAGGAACACCTGGCCTCTATGATTTCTGTGGTAAATAATACAACAGGGTCAACTGACAAAAGCTTTACACCATGTGTTCTGTGCTTTGCTGTGTGGTTTTCTTCATTGGTAAAGCTATAACACTCTAATTTTTATATGTTGGATCACCCCATGCAGGATTTTACCAATTGTTTACCTAAAAATGTATGCAATTCACAAGATCAAGATTCTGCCAGTAAATACCTTATACAGCCCACTTCCTGTTCCTTGTCTGGTAATAAACCTAGGCTTAAAATTGTATTTATGTATGTATGTGTGTATATATAATATTTATTTTGTTATTTATTTAATTGGCCCCATGTGATAGCATTAGACACCCCTAATGTCTCTACTGCCCTCTTCTCCAGCTGACCAAGCATAGGATTGTTCTAGATCAGCCGTGCACCCGGCTTTCTAGTTTGGGTTTTCATAGCTCTGAATCAGAGGTGCTCAGCGCTTCAGGTTCACAGTATTGCAGTAGCGATCAGGGAATGTATTTTCCCCAATTCTCTCCCACTCGCCATCCTTAGGCCCCTTTCACACTGGGGCGGGAGCGGCGGCGACGGTAAAGCAGCACTATATTTAGCGCTGCTTTACCGTCGTTTTAGCCGCGGTATTCGGCCACGAGCGGTGCGGTTTTAACCCCCGCTAGCGGCCGAAAAAGGGTTAAAATCCCCCGAAAAGCGCCGCCGTAGTGTCGCTTTGCGGCGGTATTTCCGCGGTATTACCACGGTGTCCCATTGAAATCAATGGGTAGGAGCGGTGAATACACCGCTCCTATACCGCTCCAAAGATGCTGCTAGCAGGACTTATGTGACAGTCCTGCTATCGCACCGCTCCAGTGTGAAAGCCCGCCGGCTTTCACACTGGAGTGAATGGGGCCGGATTTTTTCAGGCGATGTACAGGCGCTATTTTTAGCGCTGTACCGCCTGAAAAACGCCCCAGTGTGAAAGGGGCCTTATGGTAGTTGTGGTCCTGGGCTCCTGGGAAGAGCGGGTGGGTTAGGGGGCAGCATTTTGCCGTTCATTTAAAAGTAATCAGACAGCTCCACAGCTGCCAAGATCACTTTTACATAAAAAAGCCCAGAGCCTGCAGATGAAAAAATTTAAAACGGGCTCACAAATGCTACTACAGCCTGGAAATATTAAATATGCAATATTGTCATTTTTTACCTGAAGAACAGCTTTAAAAATGTGCTCTAAAGGCTCGTTCACACTAGCGGTTTGGGGTTACTTGAAATTTTACCCCCATCACTTTTGGCAGATATAGCGCCCACAGAACGCAAATCATTCAAGTGAATGGGGCTGATCTGCAAGCGACCCACAGCTGCATGCAATGAATGCGGTTTGTGGTGCTCTAGTATGGGATTCAATGGGGTTAAAGCAGGTAGTGAGGAGGCAATACAATAAATCCTCACAGCATGTGAAATGTTCTCTGTAGAGTGATCCAAAAGCACATAGCTTTCCTTCATGGACTCAACTGGGAGAAGCGGTCTCTCTTCCACACTTGTGCTTGTACACCCACACTGGAAGATGACTGCAAAACCACTGGTGTAGGCCATGTTGAAGGAAGTTGGTTTGTAGCAAGTAGATGAAGTATAATAATGAGCATTAGGTTTGTTATATTTGGGAACATTAAAATATTGCTCATAGTAGAACACCGCCTGCGCCAACCATAGCACTAATGTATGAGTCCATAATCTGTTTATTCAGATTTCCATTAAGTATGGAATGCTTAGTTATTTCCCCCTGTTTTTTATTTTTTATTGCAGTGTCCATTACAATGCAACACCATCTAAATGAATTCCACTCAGGATGTCAGCAAGATTCTAAAGTATATTAATATTGCATCGATAAAAGGCATTTTATTCAAGCGTTTAACAGCAAAAAGCTCAGGCGACAAATGTCCTGCTGTGTAAGAAGAATGTAGTTATTAAAAATTAGATTAGCAGAGTTACTCTGAGAGGAACGAGGAAATTGTACTTTGCAGGTGATTTCCTTGAAGTTGCTCTGTGGTGGTATGGTTGGATTTTAAAAGCTATACTTTACCTATTAAAACTGCGTCAATGTTAAAATGCTGTAATTGATGACCAAAAATGATATACCATGGCACTGTTCCCTAGCTAGGTCAACTAACTTTATGAAAAAAAAAAATATTGGCATAAATAAATGAATACAGGGCTAACCTAAACACTAAAGAGTATTATAGCGAACCTATAACCACAGCTATATCTGGCCATGTAGTGTAAGATTCTTTGCCAGGAATGCCATAGGTGCTGCGTACAGCTGCCTATGGAAGTCAAGGGCTGTATGCGACTTTGTGTACACAAGCACTTGCTTTTATGTGTATGCATACTGGAATACAACTCGGGATGCAGACTCCTACATATAAATAGGTGTTTACTCAAGTATTTGCTTTATACACAGTGTACAGCCATTGCTATAGCCATTGCTATAGGCAGCTGTGCACAGCACCTGTGTGGAGTAATACACCGGAATATACACTATGCACGAGTCAAAAAAAATGGAATGCAATAATTCCTTTAGGGCAGGCATCACTAAATTGTGGACCACTGTCTGGATCTGGACTGAGTCACTGTCCCAACCAGACCCATGGTCGCACCATTTAGGAGCTGTTTTCTTCCCTCAGACTCCGCCACTGTCATGGTCACAACAGAGAGGAGAGCAGGAGGCGGGACAGATCCAGAGGCACAGTAACACTAAATGGAAGCGGAGCTGCCCGAGATAACTATGCATATTAACTAGCTAATGATTGGTTGCCAGGACACAGAGCAGTCCTAGCAACCATTCACCAGTCTCCTTAATATACAGTTAACTTTGGCAGCTCTGGCTCCGGCCGTCCATGCAGTGCTACTGTGCCTCTCAATCTGTCCCGCTCTCTGCTCTGTGTACCTGTTAGGTAGGAGTGAGAGGGACAGGGGACCATGACACTGAAGGATGAGGAGCCGGGGATGATTGATTTGATTGTGTGTGGGGGGGGGGGGGTGTCAAGGGGCAGAGAGCTCTACTGTGTGGGGGTGATGTAATAGGCCAGAGAGCACTGCTGGGATGAGGGTGTAGGGGGCAGTGTCATGTGAGGACAAATATGCGATTTGGCCCGCTGCTGGAAGAAAATTGTACTCTTCGGACCACCGTGAATTTTAATTTAATACCCAGGTTTTAGGGCTTGTTCTCATCATGTCTGTTGAGCTTCACAGGTCCTATTAGGTCCATAGAGTTCCTATTTAAGGCTCAATTCACATCTATGTATGTTGCTTTTGAGGGTTTCTACTGTGCTTTTTGCATTTTTGATTACGCGATTTTACAGCACGATTTGCATTTTGCTTCTTTTTATATTTTTTTGTCAAATTTATTGTTGGGCAGATTAAAAAATGCAAATCGTGGCAAAAACACACTACATGCTTTTCTACAGCTTCTCCATTGAAGTCTTTTAAACCACTTAAGTTCTGAGCCTCTTTTTGACACTTGTTTATAAATTAAAATCATTTTTTTTTTTGCTTGAAAATTACTTAAGAACCCCCAAACATTGCTCTCACTCTAACGATCGCTGCGATACCTCACATGTGTAGCTTAAACACGGTTTTCATATGCGGGCACGACTTACATATGCCTTCGCTTCTGCGCACGAGCTCGGCGGGACAGGGCACTTTTACTTTCTTTTTTTTTTTTTTATTAATTTTATTTACACTGTCCTTTTTAAAAATAAATTTTGGGTCACTTTTATTCCTATTGCAAGAAATGTAAACATCCCTTGTAATAGAAAAAAAGCGTGACAGGACCTCTTAAATGTGAGATCTGGGGTCATAAAGACCTCAGATCTCATATTTACACAAAAATGCAATAAAAATGATTATTCATTTTTTAAATGTCCCTTTTTAACACCATTGGGTGGAAGTGACGTTTGACATCGCTTCCGCCATTCAATGTTATGGAGCCAAGCGGGGGCCACCTTTCCCTCACTCGGCTCCATGTCTCAGAGGAGAAAGGACGGCCCCTCTCCCGACCCCTGATAAAAGTGATCTTGCGGCGAATATGCCACAGAGATCACTTTTATTTGAAAGGCAGCCACACGCCGTTGTTGAATATACTGGGGTTATGGCAGATATCTGCTGCCATAACAATGGTATTAAGCGTCAAAGAACTGACGTACAATGACAGCGATTTGTGCTAAGTGGTTAAGTAGTTAAACCACAAACGCAAAAAAAAGTTGCGTTTTGCATTAGAAAAAGTCCCTGACCCTTTCCAGAAACGCAGAGGCACAAAAATGCATTGATGTGAACATGTTCCATAGGAACCCATGTTAAAAAGAATGTCCTGCATTTCTGTAAAAAGCATGTAAAAAGGCATTGGTGTGAATGGAGCCTTAGTAACCCTGACATTTTTTGAAAATAAAGTTCCTTCTATTACCATCAGCCACTGACAGCTTTTTTTATTTTTTTTATTTTTTTTTTTGAGGTGGCTCGACAACCTATGGTTTTACTGTATGCAGGAATGTAGTCACCCTCTCGGGTGCACTGCACAGTCCAAACAAACACAAGTGGGGGGGGGGGGGGGGAGGTTTAAGAGCTCACAGAGGATGTTGCTGTGTTTTTCTGCTTCCTTGCAAGAAACAATTTCATGAAAAATAAATTACAGGGCCATTAAAGTGCTGCATTTACTTTATCTGGTCTTCCACAGTACACAGAACATGGAAATGCAATTATTTTTGTAAATACAAGCTACTAAATACATTTTCTTATCAGTATATAGCAGTCTTCTATCAATGTCCGGCCGAGCACCAGTTAAAGCTTGTAGGAGGAGTTTTCATTGTCCTGTGACTGTCCTATAAGCCTGCAGGACTCCTGACCCTCTGTCTGGACAGTGCTGATTGGCCCTGATCACATGCAAGAAAAAAAAAAAAAAAAAAAAACCCTAGCAATACACACCAAACTGAGCATGTGCAGAGTGCCTCCTAGGGCTCTGTACTGTCAAGAGATGAATTGGGGACTGTAGAAGAAGGGGAGGATCAGAAAAGACAGGCTCGAACAGCCCTTTTACACAATGCGCAGGATTAACCCCTTAGGTTCCATAGGGAGTATAACGAGCATGCTTTATTGCATATACAGACTGATTTTACCTTTATAGGTTTAGTAACACATTAAAGCCTTTGTTATTAAAACAGAGCAGCCCAGATCCTCCTCTTCTCAGGTCCCACGCCGGCGCTCATGGCTCCTCCCTTCTACCGGGTGCCCCCACAGCAAGCAGCTGCTCTGGGGGCACCCAACCAGGCATGCTCCAGACCTGCAGGTTTGTGTGTCCATTCACACACAAAGCCATGGCTCTGCCCTGCAAATGCTGTTTTTGGAATAGAATAGTTGGTCTTACTAAGAAGTAATTGACTTTTGCAGACCTCCTCCTGCCCCCACACCCTTGTTGGTCCATTGCGGTAATGGATGGCCTTTGTGGTCAGTACTGGAATATATGAGCTGGGAGAGCTTGAGAATCAATTTTGTAAGTTCTTATTTGCATAATGGAATGCTCAGGACTCCTGGGACTTTCAAGCCCATATCTAAAGAAACACACATTATAGAATGGTCCACTAAATGCTGCTGACTTTTACAGATTTCTGTTTGATATGTCTATGTTTATACGATTATGATTTCATATAGCAGAAATAAAACATAAAATTTACTTTTAGTTTTTCTGCAAATTCATTTGACAGTCATAGTATCCTTAGCTGTTATGTCATAAAGCAAAATCAAGTAGAAAAAAAAAGAAGCTATTATATGGTAGTAATAGAGCCAGTTACAGCCAGATACAGCAAACCTTGCCCGTTTGTGTATATGTGTTTTATGTGCATTTACATGCATACCACATGCATACACATGTTAAATCTTCAGATATGTAGGGCCCCGGACACAGCTATACCCTACTTTTTTGAATGCCACTAAATGGGGCTCGCGTTTTTTTTATTTGTAGACACAGCTGCGTGCATGGCCTCATTGATTCCTACAGTTCTGCATTTAGTTGCATAGAAATCTATAAACTGTACACATCTGAACGCTTCATTTTAGACACCTGTGTGCATGAACCCTAAGGCAGAAGAGACATATAGGAGGTTATTTACTAAAACGGCATGGTGAAAAATTTGTTGCAGCTCTGCATAGAAACCAGTTAGCTTCCAGGTTTAAGCCTAGGTTCACACTGATGCAGGTTTGAAATTGTGCGAGTTCAGCTCAACTCGCACAATTTCAAACCCGCATGTCAGTCTGACTTCGGGAGCGATTTCAGAGACATCTGTGCAGGAACTACTTTTGGGAATCGGTGCGGCACCGTAAAGTCGGCGTCGCCGGCAATAGGTGACGATTTGACATATCAAAACGGCCTGATGTGAACGTGGGCCGTTTTGACGTTGGAAGCTGATTGGCTACCATGCACAGCTGCACCAGATTCTGAGTGCTCCAGTTTTAGTAAATCTACCCCAAACTGCCTGCCTGTTAGCAAACTTTTTTTATTTACTTTTAAAATTTCACTTTAACACAAGTCAACACACAGGCAGGTTTCTATGTGTAGTTTGAATGAGAGCCCCAAGGCTGTTTTCAAATGATGCTCAGGAAAATAGTATTGAGTTAAACGGCACCCAACCAGTAAGGGATTAACATTTCACCTTGTATACAATATGTATCATTTAAATGTGTGGCACAATGATCTCTGGACATGTGGATAGCACAAAAAAGTCTTACGGGGCATAAAATGTGGGCTTACGTTTTTACCTTTTTATGGTCTTCGGCCGCTCATACACGGTTCAAATCCATCCGAGATTCAAACCATTAATAGGCAGGCTGAATGTACCATATATATTGTAACCTGGGGGACAGGTAGCAGGTACAAATCTCACTGGGATGGGCTGTTTAGTAAGGCACAGATACCAAATCCACTTGAGATAGTGAAAACAGTGCTGGGTTTATTTGATTTAAATACAAGTCCATACACAGGTGCTGCACAGTCTTCCAGAAAACACATCAAAACAGAAATAACCAAACAAAAGTCCTAGCCGTGTCTCGGCTCTAACTATAACATACACCGTCTCTAACTATCAGGCTGAGCAAGCCTACCGCTTGTCAGCTTCTGTAAAAAGTTTTTAAAGGGTTTTACCAACCTTTTGGCTCCTCACAAACCATCCCTGTTTGTGTGTCCCAGGCAGAGAGCAAAGGCTGTTTGCTCAGGTGAGCTTAAATTAGCCTGGAAAGGAGGACTAAGATCCGAACTGGATCATGTCTCAGAGACCTCTGAATGTATATGAGAGGAGCCTGGGAGATGTATAAACCCCGAACAGGACTTCTCCTGGCTCTCTCTGGGACGCTCTGCTACATATCCTCCCCCCCCTTGTTTCAACCCCAGGGTTGGAACACCTGTGGCCCAACAGGAGTGAACACGGGACAGGGCATCTACATTTCCCATCTCCACACCTGGCCTGTGTTTTACGGTGAAGGAGTAATCATGTAGAGCCAAAAACCACCGGTTCACCCGTCTATTAGTCTCCTTCTTTTGGGCCATCCATTTCAGGGGAGCATGGTCAGTTATTCAGTCAAACTGGCGCCCTAACAAATAGTATCTGAGTGCGTCCACGGCCCATTTTATGGCTAAACATTCTTTTTCAATGACTGCATACCTTTTCTCATGGTCATTGAGCTTTCTGCTTAGGTACACGACAGGGTGTTCTTCCCCATTGTATACCTGTGACAGTACCGCCCCGATACCAACATCAGACGCATCCGTCTGAACCAAAAACTCTCTGGAGAAATCGGGAGAGTACAGTACTGGCTGTGCACACAGAGCCTTCTTCAGGACCTGGAAAGACTCCTCTGCTACTGGGACCATTTCACCATTACCGAGTCTTTCCCTTTCGTAAGGTCTGTCAGAGGGGCAGCTATAGTTGCAAAATTTGGGATAAATCTTCTATAATACCCCGCAATACCAAGAAAGGCCCTGACCTGCTTTTTGTTTGCAGGGCGTGGCCATTCCTGGATGGCTGCTATTTTACTCACTTGTGGTTTTATGACACCACGGCCAATAGTGTAGCCCAAATACTTGGCTTCCTCTAGACCAATGGCACATTTTTTTGGATTTGCCGTAAAACCTTCTTTGAAGAGGGAATCAAGAACAGCCTGGACACGAGGCAAGTGAGACTCCCAATCAGTACTATGTACCACTATGTCATCTAGATAGGCTGCTGCATATCGTCGGTGGGGTTTTAGGGTCCTGTCCATGGCCCTCTGAAATGTCGCGGGGGCATTTTGCAACCCAAAAGGCATTTTTTTTTATTGAAAGGAACCGTCTGGGGTCACGAACGCAGTCTTCTCTTTGGCGCTACCAGTTAGGGGTATTTGCCAATACCCTTTTGTCAAGTCCAAAGTGGTAAGATAGCGAGCCTTGCCAAGTCGGTCTATAAGTTCGTCTACTCTGGGCATTGGGTATGTGTCAAACTTTGTCACCGCATTAAGTTTCCTGAAGTCGTTACAGAACCTCCACGTGCCATCCGGTTTTGGGACTAACACGATGGGGCTAAACCAGTCACTATTGGATTCCTCAATGACATCCAGCTCCAACATTTTTTTTAACTTCCTTGCTGATGTCCTTTCTCCTTGCTTCAGGAATTCGGTAAGGTTTGAGCTTGACACGTACCCCAGGTTCAGTAACAATATCATGCTGAATTGCTGAAGTCGTGCCAGGTAACTCTGAAAACTTCTCTCTATTCCTTATCAGGAATTCTCTAGTGTCCTGTTTTTGGGAATATGAGAGGGTGTCTGGAATCGTGACCTCAGGGATGAGAGGGGACTCAGTACCCGTAGGCGTTACTGGGAGAGGCCTCGCAGTTAACGCCATTCTATCCTTCCAGGGTTTTAACAGGTTTATTTGGTAAACCTGTTCGGGCTTCCTTTTCCCTGGTTGATAAACCTTGTAGTTGACCTCCCCAACTCTCTCAATTACTTCAAAGGGACCCTGCCACTTAGCCAGGAACTTGCTCTCAACAGTGGGAACTAACACCAGGACCCTGTCACCAGGTGAGAAAACACGGAGTTGTGCCCCCCTGTTATATATTCTCTGTTGGGCTGCCTGGGCCTGCAGTGAGTGTTCTTTTACCACTGGCATGATCGCTGCAATCCTCTCCTGCATTTGGGCAATATGCTCAATGACACTTTTATGGGGTGTCTGTTCTCCCTCTCAAGTTTCTTTGGCTATGTCTAAGAGTCCCAGAGGGTGTCTCCCATAAAGCAACTCAAATGGGGAGTACCCCATAGAGGACTGGGGAACCTCCCTGATGGCAAACATCAAGTATGGTATTAGGAAGTCCCAGTTTTTCCCATCCTTGTCCACAACCTTTTTTAACATGCTCTTTAACGTCTTATTGAAGCGTTCCACTAAGCCATCCGTTTGAGGATGATACACTGAGGTTCGCAGCTGCGTCACCTTAAATAACTTGCAGAGCTCCCTAGTTATTCGCGACATAAACGGGGTGCCCTGGTCTGTAAGGATTTCTTTCGGGATGCCAACCCGACTGAACACCATAAACAGTTCTTTGGCAATGTTTTTAGCAGACGCGGCACGTAGGGGAACTGCTTCAGGGTAACGGGTAGCATAATCCATGATTACGAGGATATGCTGATGACCCCGGGCAGACTTGGGAAGTGGGCCCACAAGGTCCATGGCAATCCTCTCAAAGGGCACTTCAATGATAGGCAAGGGCACTAAAGGACTTCGGAAGTGGGATAGTGGGGCTGACATCTGACACACAGGACAGGATTGACAGTAATTCTTAACATCTTTCTGTATCCCGGGCCAGTAAAACCTGCGCAACACCCTTTAAGTAGTTTTTTCAACCCCTAAATTAGCAAGTGCCCATGGGCAAGTTCTAACACCAGCCGTCTGTATGGCTTAGGGACCACCAACTGCTCAACCACTTCATCATTCATTTTACATACACGATACAGTAAATCCTCATTGCTGCTGAAATAAGGAAAACAGGGCCTGTCCCCGGGTTCGACAGGTACATCATTAATCACTATTACATTTTCCCAGGCCCTGGAAAGGGTATGGTCTTTTCTCTGCTCAGTACCAAAATTTTCCTTATGCACATTAAGGTCATCAAACTCTAACATAGGCTCGGGGTCAGCAGACGGCTGTCCGGCTCTACTGGTAGTGGGGACCTCCTCAGGGTCCTCCAGCTCTCCAGCCATAACCGATAGACGAAAAGCCGGGGAGCCCTGAGAAGAGTCCCCTGAACCCACGTTGTCAGTAGTGGCCAGGAATTCTGGCTCTGCGACTTAGTCAGGTACTGCGACCGCGTTGGGATGATCCCACAGTTCCCAAAACTTAGGGAAGTCCCTACCAATGATGGCCTCATGCACCAAGTGGGGAACAAGTCCAACCGGATGGGTCACCATACCTAAACCAGTTTTAAACTGAACAGTGGTTACAGGATACTCCCGGGTATTCCCATGTATACAGATCACAGCAACATTTTTAGCATGATACTTCACAGGTTCAATCATTTCCGCTGTAACCAAAGTCACTAGACTTCCAGAGTCCAGCAAGGCTGTAATAGGCTGATCATTCACAGTCATTTGGCACATTTTCTCATATTTGGGGTTGCAGTGCATGAAACCGCTGCAAACATAGACTGCCTTCTAATAGATAAATCACACTGCATTGGTTCATCTGTCAATGGACAATTTGCCGCAACATGTCCCATTTCTTGGCAACGAAAACACCTGACGTTTCCCCAGTTTGGTTTGCTGACAGGCACTGGCTTCCCTTGTTTGGGATGCCAAGCTTCAGTCCTGGCACCAAAAATCCTCCCCCCTATTTCCTTGCCATGCTTACCACCCACTTCCCCTGGAACAGTCTTACCGGTTGCCTGGGGAGACCGTGGCTTTGGGCGGAAAGTCCGTGCGGCTGTAGGGGTGGTGACCAGGTTCTTTGCAGCAAAATACCTTTCAACGAGTTCCACCAGGTGGGTTGCCGAATTGGGGTCTCCTTGACTCACCCACTCCTGCAGGGAAATGGGTAGTGACCTCAGAAACTGGTCCATGACCACACGCTCCACTATTTGTGGCCCAGACAGGGACTCCGGCTGTAGCCATTTCCTCACCAGGTGAATTAGGTCGAACATCTGCGATCTTGGAGGCTTCTCGTCTTGGAAGGACCAGCTGTGGACCCGCTGTGCTCGAACTGCTAAAGTGACACCAAGTCGTGCCAGTATTTCCTGTTTGACCTTTTCATAGTCTGCTGCTTCTGCTGACTCCAAATCATAGTAGGCCTTCTGCGATTCCCCAGTAAGCAACGGGGCGACCAGTCCTGCCCACTGGGTTTTAGGCCAACCTTCCCTCTCAGCGGTCCGTTAGCAGAAAGGCCTCTGGATCATCATCTGTAGTCATCTTAGACAAAAAGCGAGCCACATGGATGGCTGAGGGCTTGTCTCCAACATTATCAACGTTAGCAGGTGACCACTGTGCTATTGTCTCCACAACCTCAGACAAGGTTTTCCTATCTGCTTTTGCATCAGTGGCTAGCTGTTCAAACAGCCTCTGCGATTGTTCCTGTGCGATAGCATTAGCTTGCTGTTGTGCAGCGTTTGCTTGCTGTTGTGCCGCGTGGAGTGCAGCGTTTGTTTTCTGCTGTTCAGCGTGGAATGCAGCATTAGCTTGCTGTTGTGCAGCGTTTGCTTGCTGTTGTGCAGCGTTTGCTTGCTGTTGTGCAGCGTGGAGTGCAGCGTTTGTTTTCTGCTGTGCAGCGTTTGCTTGCTGTAGTGCAGCATTTGTTTTCTGCTGTTCAGCGGTTGCTTGTTGTTGTGCAGCTTGGAGTGCAGCGTTTGTTTTCTGCAGTGCAGCGTTTGTTTGCTGTTGCGCAGCATTGGATATCATCAACTGTTTTAGGATTTCCTCCATGTTTAGTTACTCTAGGTACTGGCCTTTTAAGTAGTAACTTACTACAGCTGCCCGCTGAAATCCACCATATGTAACCTGGGGGACAGGTAGCAGGTACAAAGCTCACTGGGATGGGCTGTTTAGTAAGGCACAGATACCAAATCCACTTGAGATAGTGAAAACAGTGCTGGGTTTATTTGATTTAAATACAAGTCCATACACAGGTGCTGCACAGTCTTCCAGAAAACACATCAAAACAGAAATAACCAAACAAAAGTCCTAGCCGTGTCTCGGCTCTAACTATAACATACACCGTCTCTAACTATCAGGCTGAGCAAGCCTACCGCTTGTCAGCTTCTGTAAAAAGTTTTTAAAGGGTTTTACCAACCTTTTGGCTCCTCACAAACCATCCATGTTTGTGTGTCCCAGGCAGAGAGCAAAGGCTGTTTGCTCAGGTGAGCTTAAATTAGCCTGGAAAGGAGGACTAAGATCCGAACTGGATCATGTCTCAGAGACCTCTGAATGTATATGAGAGGAGCCTGGGAGATGTATAAACCCCGAACAGGACTTCTCCTGGCTCTCTCTGGGACGCTCTGCTACAATATATATATATATATATATATATATATAATATAATATAGCAACATAAAACAAGTGTGATATTTGACACTTTTTGATGAACCAACGCATCAATATCTGGTTTTGATGGATGTAGTAGCAATTCTCAATGAATTTTCAAGGTGGTTGTCAGATATTTTGATTCTAACTTTGTACTTCATCCTGATGGCATGAATAAGGCGTGATTGTGAAGACTGTGATATTTTTCTTTAGGAAGATAAAACTTAAAAAAATCTAATAAAGAGCCACTATCACATCTTTCTTCTGCCGCATATGTTCACTAAGTGTAAATGCATTTTTACAAAAAAAATCCCCCCAAAAAATCTAAATTTTTAAGTAAATTTACAAATTTTTGTTGGCCCACATTCATAGCTGTCAAGGGCCGCAGGTTGGACACCCCTGGTCTAGATTACTATTCCTTTAGAGGGTTTGTTAACCCCCCAAACAAAAAAAAAAAAAAAAGATCCTGTTCCCTTAAAGCACAGCGTTCGTGCTGTGTCATTTGGCCCCCTATATCACCTGTAATAACTGTCTGATCCTGCCTGGCTGTGCCCTTCCCCTGTATGCTGACCGCAATATATTAGGGCTGATGAGCCCTGACACCATTGTCAGTGTACATGCCCCTATCAGCCGCAGCCCTGCTCTGTCTCCTGTGTCCTCTCCAACCTCCCCCCCCCCCCCGCTCCGGCTGCTCTCATACTTAACATTAAAATCTCCCATCCCCTCTGTATTAGAACAAGAAGTTCTCCTGTGTCTGTGTTATATCATAAATATGCTTATCTGTACTGATAACACAGCGTCTTACTGCGATCATGTGACTTCTCAGCTCTGTCTCTGCTCCTCCCCGGCTGACATCAGCAGCAGTTCTTGGCCCTGCCCGCTGGAACTGTCAGCCGGGCAGAGGAGAGGAGAGAGGAGGTAACTGATCGCAGGAAGACGGTGTGTTATCAGTACAGATAAGCATATTTATGATATAACACAGGGGAACTTATTGTTCTAATACAGAGGGGTTGGGAGCTTTTTATACAAGTGGCTTAACAACCACTTTAAATCTCTCCATCCAGAACAAAGTATGTAGGTATTTTTCAAGCCAATGCCAATTTCTTACGGAGACCGTTAACCATGATATTAAACCTTGTTTTCTTTTGTCTTTCAGATTGATATTTCTTACCATTAGGAACTGAAAACAAGTCCAAAGATGGCAGCTAATAAGCCTAAGGGGCAGAATTCCTTGGCATTACATAAAGTCATCATGGTGGGAAGTGGCGGTGTAGGAAAATCTGCGTTAACTCTTCAGTTTATGTATGATGAGGTAAACACGAGAGACAACTTTGCACTTTTATTTACACCTGGAATCAAGTTTTGGCACTTTGGTCTTTGATGAGATTCACTTTTTAAATGGTATATCTTTTTCTTAAAATTAGGAATGGGTTAGCTACTTTATAAAGTTTTACAGTTGTTTGTGCCCTCACTGGGGAGATTCTGCGTCTTTGTCAATATTCAGTGGAACAAGGGAAATCCCAAATTTTGAGCTGTCACTGGAACAAGAAGTCTTCCAATGGGAACACTTGTTGCTGTGTCGGCTATCTAAGAGGATTTCCTATAGCTGGCCATGCACTATTAGATTTTTGAATGAACGTTCATATTACCATTCGTACCAAAATGTATATGGAAGTTATCAGTACACTTGATGGATATCATTCTAATGTAATCCAAAATTTTGCTTGCTTTTACCATTCGATTTTGGAATGAATGAACCTTACAGAAAAAAAAAAAAAAATCACATTCACTGTTAGAAATTTGTTATTATAAGATTAAATTTCCATCCTGAATTTCCAACCTTCACATTTTCTTGTCACTGCGGCTGAAAGCAAATATTGGTTTGACCTTACTAATGATTAGAAAATCAAAAGAAATGTCCAAAGAACATCTACAAGTGTGTTGCAAGCTTTACTTTGGAGAGATTTTCTCTTGTTTCCTGTTGTGTTTCTTGGATAGAGGTGTAGGGAAATCTCCCCAATAGGGACACAGACCAAATAAAAAAGTTTTAACCTTTCCCTGTTCTGTACAAAAGTCAAAAGTTTTGGCTTTGAATATACTTTATCATTTCTCACTGCAAAACCCGTTTGCTGCCCTGTATTGAATTTGAGGGCTGTGGCACTGCTCTTCCTCTTTACATATCTTAAAAGTAGTGGATGGTTAAAAATGTTTGGCTCATATTGGTGGCGATATGAATTCCAATGTGTTTTATGTTAGGTTTTGGAGGTGAGCCCTGCATACTCCCTCCTATTCTGATTAGGACTAAAGCCTAGTACACATTAGAATTTTTTTTTCCTTCAATCCAGCGGGCTGAACGGAAAAAAAACCTGAAGAGCTCAGGAGGAGCCAATGTACTAACAATTCAATGTTAGTACAGCAATCTCCCCTAAAGAGCTCTTGTGTTCTGACCAGGGGATTGCCCCCCCCCCCCCCCCACCCCAGCCAGAACACACCGTTTAGCAATTGGCTTTTTTGGTCATGCCCCTTGGACAGAAGCTGACTGACTGGCATTCTGTATGCTCTGAACTCTGGTGGTGTACAGCCCTCTTCGTCTGTGAATGAGCCTGTAGACTTGCTCTCAACTAGATGATCGTCTGTGGAATGGGGCACTCTGCAATTATGAGTATTACTATAAATCTAGGTGGCATTTGTTTTAGTTTAGCTTATCAGACTTGCATATGTTTTCTAGTTTGTAGAAGACTATGAACCAACGAAAGCAGACAGTTACCGCAAGAAGGTTGTCCTGGATGGAGTTGAGGTGCAGATTGACATCTTGGATACTGCTGGTCAGGAGGATTATGCCGCTATCAGAGACAATTACTTCCGCAGTGGAGAGGGCTTCCTCTGTGTCTTCTCCATCACAGAACAGGAATCTTTTGCTGCTACTGCAGACTTCAGGTGGGTTTTATTTGTTTCGTCCAAAAACGTAATAACATAACGAGATTTAATGGAGTCCATATTTTTTTTTATTTTTATTTTTTTTAACATATATAGCCAATTCAGTTGTCATGTTCAGCTAAGATAACCATTGATGACACATAGCAGCTTATTACAGACACTTAAACCAGAGCTCTCCAAACTCTCTAAACAAAGGGCCAGTTTACTGTCCTTCAGACTTTAGGGGGACTGAATTGTGGCTAGTGGGAGTAGAAAATGCCCCAGCATCAGTGGGAGTAAATAGTGCCTCAGGCTTGGTGGTCGATGAGCGTAAAAAAATTATAAAATGCCTATGGTCAGTAAGAAGAGGAATAGTGCCCCATCATTGGTATTAGTGGAAGGAATAGTTACCCTTTGTTGGTATCAGTGAGGTGCCCCATCATTGGTGTCTGTGTAAGGAATTGCGGCCCATCATTGGTATCGGTGAGAATAATAGTGCCCTGTCATTGGTATTAGTGGGAGGAATAGTGATCCTATGTTGGTAGTGGTACCAGTGGGGTGCCCAATTGTTGGTATTAATGGGACAAGTAGTGCCCCATAGTTGGTGTCAGTGAGAGAAACTGTGCCCGGTTCTTCGTATCAATGGGAGTAGTAGTGCAACACCATTGATGTCAGTGGGAGGAATAATGTCCCAAGGGCTGGATAAAGGCAAGCAAGCTGGCCACAGACCTAAAGGAGAAGAAGGGCCAAAGCTCTTTTTCAGAACGAAGTGCACTCCTGTGACCTGTATTCAGCCTACAGCAGGCCCTGCTGGCAGACGACACTCAGCCGGTCCAGACTCTGGAGAGATCCCAACTTTAATGTCGGGATCCACCAGGGTGCCTGGACCAGCAGCTGCCTCAGCCTGTCAGCGAGCCACTGAGAGAGTAAACCAGTCACTCCAGTGAGTGCTGGAGTGGCGAGCAGGGAGCCAGTGATTCACAGTTACAGCTCTCTGCTCAGAACGGAGGGGAGAACTGAGCGATCAGCTGTCTTAGATCATGCAGTTCTCAGTGTGGAGGTGGGGGTAAACAGATGCTGCATCCACCAAGGTGAGTTTGTGTTTTTCAATCCTAAACTTCTCTTTTACGCAACCTACTTCATCTAGACAACTGGTTCACAAGTATGAAGTTCTCGTGTTCATGTCTAGAAAGTGACAAAATGCACAAAACCCATTGTATTAGTTTTACATTATTCTTAATAGTAAAGTATATTAGCACAATTTTGCCATCTCCAAATGATGTGTTTGCAGGGAAGTTAACAAACTGTGTGTCAGGAAGTCAAAGCAAATGGACAATACAAAAATGGGCCAACATTTAAAGGTCCATTGTAATACATATGGTTTATTAAAGAGTTTATACAGTCCCTGTTCTTCTTCCTTTTTTTTTCTGTCCGTGTTCTGTTGAGGACGATTTATTTTCCTTTTTGTTCCAGAGGCGCAATAGAAAGTGAAATCAAATCTGTCCAAAGTGAAAGGAAATTCTGTTAAGCTGACTATGTACCTTACAATCTATTCTATTTTCAATCAGCCAAAACTATGTTTCCATTCATTTTCTGTACAGTCGGACAGGCCCTTGATTTACGTAGTTGGTTGGGTTGTTGGTTACTGTAAAGCCCCATACACACGGTAGGATTTTCCGATGGATTCTGTCATATCCTACAATGTTGTCGGAAAATCAGACCGTGTGTAGGCACCATCGGACAGTTTCCATCAGATTGTCTGACGGACAAAGTCCTATCTCCTGTTGGATAGATTTTTGGACAACAAGGTCCGATCACACCAAATCCGATCGTGTGTATGGTAGTCCGACCGGACAAAGTGCTACGCATGCTCAGATCACATTACAAGACCAAAGCTATTGGCTACTAGCCTCTACGTAGTCCCGTCGTAGGCAACAAACGTCACCACGTTCAGAATGATCCAATTTTCCGACAACTTTGTCCGACCGTGTGTACGCAAAACCAACATCAGACAAAGTATGACGGACATGGTCTGACGGACCTGGTCCTCGGATAATCCGCGCGTGTGTATGGGGCTTAAAGAAGATTGTGCAATCAATATATGTGGCCAGCTTTTCAGTTTTAATTGGATCAGGTTTCCCCATCAGAAGATTTTCCCTCACTGTTCAGTAACAACTGTAATATTTTGGGTTTCCTATTATTATCTGTCCTAAAAACTGAGCATGAATTTTCTTTCCTTTTACTCTGCTAAACCTTTTCCCGTTCAAAGATTTTTATTGTATTTTAAACAAGAAACAGAAACAATAAAAAACATAAAAGAAAAATAATAACAGTATATATCACATATATTCAAATGCATACATGTTGGAACATGAAAAGAAATAAGTTGAAATATCAGCATGAGTTTAATTCATACTACAATGTAAATAAAATGTGCATAAGTCGAACACTGACGGAAAAAAAAAAGCACCTAAAAGGTAATGTCTCATGGATACCGCAATTAACCTTGAAATGTAAAAACTGGGAGTCTAGTCCCCAGCTAGGCTACCAGGGAAGAAGGGGGCCAGTTGGACTTGACCTTGGACTTTGGACTTAACCTTGAAACGTATCCAGAGATATTATAGACGTGCCTCCAGACCGCTTTACCACCCCATATGGGTTCATGCTGTGGCAAAGCGGGGGCAAATAAAAAAAGAAAAAGAAAATGGAACAGGTATATCATAATAACGAGAGTATATAGGTAATACTTATTTTCACTAAAGAATAAATATTTAGAAATAAGATCATAACCTGATCACTTCAGTGTTCTGAACTGCAAAATAAACTATCTGTTCGACTCAACATGCTGGTTATAAATATAAAAAATGTGATATAGAGACAATAATAAAGAAAAAATAAGTGATAGAAGAGAGAAAGGAAGGGAAGGAAGAAAAGAGTCTCTCCAGGTGATGATTTCACATCAAATAGGATAATGAAAGGTATTTGCTGAAAGAAAACCAAGGATCTATTCAGGTAACAGTAGTGACTGGTCGAAATCAGAGGGCAGATAATGTTTTACCCATGGTTGCCAAATCTGTTTAAATTTATCAATATTATTATCCTCTATGGCCGACATTTTAGCGTAGGTCAAAGCTCTATTCATTCTGTGCTTAGCTTCCGCTACTATAAGGGTATTGGATTTCCAGGCTTTGGCTATGGTTTGTTTGGCCGCTGTACTGAGCTGAAGAAATAGCTTAAACTGAGGATGAGTTAGTGAAGAAGGTTTCAGGTTCAGCAGAGCCATGGCTGGATCCGGAGGAATAGAACGTTCTAGAGCTTTGGAAGCCATAGCGAAAATATTTGACCAGAATTCTTGAACCACCGGGCATTGCCACCAAATATGGAATTGGGTACCCTGGGAAGTGCAACCTCTGAAACAATTAATAGGATATGTCGGGGAAAATTTGGCAATTCTAGCAGGTACCAGGTACCATCTTGCTAAGACTTTAAAGTTAGTTTCAATAGCGTAGCAATTCGGGGAAGAACTTTTAGTTGCATTCCATATATTAGACCAGTCATTAATGTCAAAAACCCGGTTCATATCTAGTGCCCATTTCTCTGCATAAGAGGGTAAAATATCATTGGGAAGAGTAGTAAGTTGTTGATATATTAACGAAATAACACCTCTAACATGTGGATCGCTTTTGCATATACGCTCAAATTGAGACAATTGATTAAGTGATGTACCAGAATTTAAAAGCGGGGTGTTGAAATTTTTAATTTGCAAGTATCTAAAGGTTTCAGATCTTGGGAGTCCGTACGTGTCACATAATATTGGGAATTCCAGAATGTTGGAGTTATTACATAACTGATATAATCGCGATAACTTAAAGGTAGACCAAACAGAGAATGATTTCGGATAACGCCAAGCTGGATAGAAGGCTGGGTTCCCGAGGAAGGAGAGAAGAGGATTGTGTGGGGATTGGAGGTTGGAAGGTTTACCAAATTTATCCCATATAGATAAGGAGTGTTTTGTGATGGGGTTAGAAATATGTGTCCTATCCATGGGATGAATCCATAAGAGATTAGCAATAGAGATAGGATCGCAGTCTACAGATTCAATTAACAACCAAAGGGGTGATTCTTCTATAGAGTGGTATTTCGTAAGAATTGAGAGTTGTGCAGCAGAATAATAGGAAGCAAAGTTTGGTAAGCCTAGCCCACCCTTCAATTTTCTAAGATATAATGTGGTTAATGGAATCCGTGATTTGGTTTTACCCCAGATAAAGGCCATAACCCTACGTTGTAGTATTCTAAAGAAATGGGCTGGTATTGGGATAGGTAAAACCCTAAATAAGTAAAGAAATTTTGGTAGAATTGACATTTTTATTGCATTAATCCTACCCAACCAAGACAAGGGGAGAGAAGACCATAGTTTCATATAATTAGTGACCTGTTGCAATAAAGGGAGATAGTTAACTCTAAATAATTCTTTGAGTGAAATTGTGAGTTGAACTCCTAGGTAGGGTAACTGATTAGATACCCAGTGGAACGGTAAAGTAGATTGGAGTTGCAGGAGCTCAGCTTGTTCTAAAGAGATATTAAGCACATTCGATTTGGTGGGGTTGACTTTAAGTCCAGAGACAGCAGCGAATTTATCTAGTATGTTCAGTAAATTTGGGGCAGATATATGTGGTTGAGATAAGAATATGAGAATATCGTCAGCAAAAAGACATATTTTATGTTGATAACCACCTAATTCAATAACTTTGATATTTATATTTGTCCTAATTATTTGTGCTAATGGTTCGATGAGAAGAGCGAAAAGTAGGGGAGATAAGGGACATCCCTGTCTCGTACCTCTACAGATGTTCATCATAGCGGATTTATAGCCAGCATATTTAATGTAAGCTTTTGGGCTATTATACAACGAGGAGATCCATTGTAAGAAATTATTCCCAAATCCCCATTTCTGTAGTGTATACTGCATGTAAGGCCAGGTGACAGAATCAAACGCTTTCCTAATATCAAGGGATACTAGGCATGAAGGAATGCGTCTGGATTTAGCTGCAATTATGAGCAGTAGAGCACGTCTGATGTTGTCACCTGCCTGTCTTTTTGGCATGAAGCCAGTTTGATCTCGGTGTATTAATTGACCAATGACATTGTTAAGACGGGTGGCTAATATTTTAGCCAGTATTTTTATGTCAAGGTTGAGCAGGGATATAGGACGATAATTTGTCCAAGAAGTAGTGTCTGAGTGTGGCTTAGGAATCATCACTATAATAGAAGTAAGTGTTTCTGTACGGAAAGATTGGTTTTCAAGTAAAGAATTGAAGGCTCTGGTCAAAATAGGTGCTAATACATGTGAAAACTGCTTATAGTATAAAGCTGAAAATCCGTCTGGGCCTGGTCTTTTATTAAGTTTCAAGTGTTTTATTGCATACAGGACTTCGGAGGTAGTTATAGGTTGTTCTAGGTTGTCATGTTGTAGTTGATCTAGGGTAGGAAGGTCTATATTAGAGAACATGCTATCAGCTTTTGAAGTATCAAACTCTTGGTTGGAAGAATATATTTTAGTTAATTTGGAATGAAATACTTCAAGTATTTTAACCGGGTTACTGGTGTATCCGTCTCTTGTAGTCTTAAGCCTGAAGGAGGACTGTACTTTTTGAATCGTTTTTAAACAACGGGCCATAGGAGTGTCGGGTTTGTTGGCTTTGAGGTATTGGATATGTTGGCGTTTACGCATTAGTTTGTCAGCGGAGTCAGTTAAAAAAAGGTCTAGGTCAAGACGTACTTTCTCAAGTTTCATTCAGTTGCGACACAAGAGTAAATGGGGTGCTGCGGTGAAAACCTATAAGGGTACCCCTTTGTTTAACAGAAGCTGAGGCAACATAATACTGTGGATATATAGAAGATAGAAATTTCGGATGAGCCTTATCTATAAAATGAGTTTCCTGCAGGCATATAATATGTGCTTTTTTTGCATGAAAAGTGTGCATAGCTTTTGAACGTTTGTGGGGGATATTAAACCCTTGTACATTTAAAGACAAAACATTTACAGGGGCCATGTCTATGTAGTATTAGATACTGTATACGTAAAGATATAACTTACTTCCAAGTGCACGATCATCACCTGGGGAGAGAGAGAAGTAAAGGGAGCAAAAAGGAAGAAAGTAAAAAAAGAAGAGGGTAATCGATCGACCCTATTATAATAGCATATTGATGATAAGTAAAGATAGCAACATAGGGTGTAGGAACGTCTACGGTGCATATTATGAATGCTCTGTGAGGTTCCAGAGCCATCGTCAGAGACCCGCATAATCCTGGCGGGTATCTGAGGATGTTACAGGGGGCAGCAAGAAATTCCTGAGGGAGGAGCAGCACCGAAGGACCACGGGAGTCTATAAAGGAAATATATATTAACCGAAAGTCCGCTTTGTTTAAAGACCTAGATAAAAAAAAGAGAAAAAAAAATATACATAGAAACAGTTCTTTGTACTGTTAGTGTAATTACTAGTATAAACGAAATAAAAGAATTGAGATTAAAGATAAAAAAAACCTTGAGTTAATACTAAGACACAAGGACTTAGTAAATACATTTGAAAAAATTCTGAAAAGAAAAAAAAGTTTGTAGAAGGAAAGGTCACGTTTTGGCCAAAAATTTCCGTATGAAAGTTAGGAAGCGGCGTGAAGATATTGGAGATTTTGAATTTTTCAACCAGCAATTAAAGCTGGGGGCAAGTAGAAGCAGGACGGCCTAAATTAGTACATCAGTCCATAGAGTCCTCATTAGAGGGGGTTTGATAACTGGGGTTTAAGTGCTCGCCGTTTGGCGACTGTGAGAGGAGATATATCGGCGAAAAGCTGATACGAATGACCCTGGAATTGCAGGGAGTCTTTGTCCCTGGCAGTCGCCAATAATTGCTCTTTGGTTCTATAATAGTGGAATTTAGCAATAATGTCTCTGGGTGGGCCATTTGCTTTGCGAGGGGCTAAAGCTCTGTGCACTCTATCAAGTTCTAGTCTTTCCACAGGTATGCCTGGCTGCAATTCTTGAAATAAAGCTGTTATAGTGGCTGGTAGATCAAGGACTGTCTCAGGAATTCCTCTAATTCTCAGGTTCGACCGTCTGTCCCTATTTTCCTGGTCTTCTAAACGTGACTGTAAAAAAAGATTCTCTTCCTTTAAATTTTCAAGCTCTGAGGTATTTTGTGATGTAAGGCTATCCAGGTCATCCACTCTAATTTCTAGCTCAGCAGTTCTTTGGCCCAGCTCCCTAATCTCTTTAGTCAGTTTGTCAGTAATTCTGTCAGAAGTTTTCTTTAAGGCTTTGTGTAACATGGTTTCAAATTTTTTAAACATATCTGCATTAGTTTCTAGTTGAATTACCTCAGCATCTGAGTCTGAGCCTGCTGTTTCTTCAGTAGCCTGTGAGGGAGCTGTCTTACAGCTCTGTGTAGTAGCTTGTGAGGAGACTGCCGCCGCCATTTTCAGTGCCTGCCTAGCGTTTTAGCTAGGGACGTTTTAATTTTTGGTTTAGTGCCCCGCAGAACCATTGTTTATTCACCTGTGGTCTAGGTGGAGCTTGTGGTATTGTTTTGTGCCGTTTGCGGAGCCGCTGGGACCCGTAGTCCTCCGGTTCTGTCCTCCCACGGAGCGGAGCTCTAAGCTAGGACATCCGCCCGCTCAGGCATCCGCGCATGCGCCCCTCTGCTAAACCTTTTCAACTTTTTATAAACCCCTCTGTTAGTGATGTGACAGAACTTCTACACAGGGAGCTGGTACCTGTTTTATGTAAACACACTTGGGTAGCAGTGATGATTTTGGCGGCACGGCCAGTTTAAACCAGCTTGTGCCTTTATTTAGGTAAACTTTGCAAGAGTTTTGCTAAGCTTTCCAACTGTTGCACCAGATTCAAGTAGTCCTCATTGCCACCATTTTTAGAATCTGTTACTATGGGTGCAACTGATTCTAAAGAATTCTTGCCAGTTCGGGGAAAAAAGCAAACTGGCGTTAATTAAGACAAAATCTGAGTTGATATACAGAGGGATGCCACTGCTCAGAGTGGCGCATTTTGTGCTGGGAAGCTGTCATGAATATACAGGGATATGGGAATTGGTATACATATAAACTCATACACCCACACAGGATAAACTGAATGAACTGATGTCTTTATTCAGCCTTACCAATGATGAAACCTTAACCCCCGAAGTGACTGAGGGTAAAACAATTGTTAATGCATGAATTTTGCAACTTTGACATGTGTTAGTAAAACCATTAACAAACAAGAGATTCGGTGCCACTACCCATGCACCAAAATGTCAGCAGAACTCATGAGTGCTTGATCCACAGTCATTTCTAAGAAGTAACCTATTAAGATGGTACGCACCAGTTGCTGCTCTCAAAAATCTTCATGTTTATTGGAAAACGACAGTGTCCAAGCGCAAATAAAATCAGTTGACGCATTTCAGCCTACAAGACCTTAGTCATAACTACATTAAAACACAGAACTTTTGAAATAAATAGTATCAATAAATGCCATAGACTCCACCCATCAATAACCTTGATTGATTGCAAATGATCAACAAGAATTCCAGGTATATGTTACTAAACTTTACTGACAAATTGATACAACAATATACTTTGAAGAAATATACAAATGTGTACAAAAAAAATAAAACCAATAAGGCCCCTTTCACACTGGGGCAGAGTCAGGCGGTAAAACAGCGCTATTTTTAGCGCCACTTTACCGTTGTTTTGGCGGCAGTATTCGGCCAATAGCGGGGAGGTTTTACCCCCCCCCCCTGCTAGTGGCCGAAAAAGGGTTAAAACCACCGCAAAGCGCTGCTGCAGCGGCACTTTGCCGGCGGTATAGCCGCGCTGCCCCATTGATTTCAATGGGCAGTAGCGGTGAAGGAGCGGTATATACACCGCTCCTTCACTGCTCCAAAGATGCTGCTAGCAGGACTTTTTTTTTACCATCCTGCTAGCGTAGCGCTCCAATGTGAAAGCCCTCGGGGCTTTTACATTGGAGAGACAGCAGCGGCTGTTTCAGGGCGCTTTGCAGGCGCTAATTTTAGCGCTGTGGTGCCTGCAAAGCGCCCCAGTGTAAAAGGGGTCTAAATCAATTAATGTCTGTCATGGAAGGTGAAGTAGATGTTTAAGAATACCAGAAACATCCATAAAGAGAGAGAAGGCTATGGGGGAGGTTTTATTTTTATTGTACATGTTTGTATATTTCTTAAAAGTATGATATTTTGACCTTGACCCAAACACTAACCCTGGCAGTGACCTAGGTCAAACATTGTTCTAGCTATTTTTTTTTTTCTTTCATTTTTTTTATTTATATAAAGAATGATTATAAAATAATTGCATTGTAGTTCGTGTCCCGTCTTTTTTCTTCAATCTATTATCGGTGGAAGATTGGGAGTTCACCCTGACAGTACTTCGATATATTAAAAGAAAGTAGCCCACCCATTGATTTGCTATATATATATATATATATATATATATATATATATATATATATATATATATATTGTGACATTGGGGTGTTTAACTCAAGTGAAAAGATGCATTTTTTAATGCAGTGAGTCCTCATCAGACAGGCGTATATAGTTAAGGGCCTGGTAGCCCACGTTTATTGAAAAAGGAAAAAACACAAAAGTCCATCCAGAAGTCCCACGCAGGGGTTTAACTTCATTAAGCACTCATAAATGAAAAACATACCAAGCCACCTGGCTCTCTCTTGTCAGCAGTTCCTCTGCTTGCTCTCAACAGAGTTGATTCCTTCCAGTCCCCTGGACTCACTGGCTTCCTTAGTCTTCCCGACTCTCAAGGCTGTCCATCCTTTCCCAGTCTCTGGGCAAAGAATCCCCCTTACACAGGGATCACCCCTCTACAGACACAGGTCTGTCTTCATACAGCACCAGCAGCAGCAGCAAGCTACTCACACTCCACCATCCTCCACTCACCAGCCTCTCATTATATGGTCTGTGTGCAGCTGGGCACACACCTTGCTTGCTATCCTCAAGACCCGGACACAGGGTTGGAGATCCCATCCCACCCATGACTCAGGGATCTCCAAACTACAGACTCCCATCCAGAACTAGCAAAACCTGGAGAAAACTGACAGAGCAGTTTTCTCCATTTAAATTCTATAGTCTGTAGTCTTGCAGTCTGCAGATATGCAAACTCTGTGTCTCCTTTACCTCTAATTTCAAAGGGGAAGAGCCTCGCTCTGCCACATATCCCCCCTCCTTGTTTCGATCCGAAGGGAGGAACACCAGCACCCCTCATCATGGTTGGGACACCTCTGTGCTGGCTGTCAGCCACGTAGGCCCAACCCTTTTTTCCGGGTGTGCTTCCAGGACCATCCCACCCTGGATCTTAACAGGTTCCTATATTGTCCTATACTCAGGCTTCCTCTTCTTTTGGGGTCCCTGGGCTTATTCACTTTTCTTTGGGGAACTCTGCCTTCCTTGAGCCCTCCTTTCAACTTGCAGATACCCGTTTTACCCTTCATCTGGATTTCAGGCTCAACCAAATTATTGTTTGCAGCATAAACCCTTAACAGATCACAGCTTCCAATATCATCAGTGCTTTCTAACTCAGTGTTTGTTAGAACCAGACCTGAGGAGGGACTACACACAGGCGAGGGACTACATCCCACGGGACCATAGCACAGCGCCACCTCACCTGTTGTCCAACACTCCATGGGTACCTGTTCTAACAAACTACTCTGAGCCAAGCATAAACCATTTTTTTTAATTGTACACATTACATTGTTACAGCAACCAATATTAGCACTTTCTCCCACAGTGTCTCCGGGCACTTTAACTTGTACCTCTGGGCCAGTGACAGAAATCATCTCCGCTACTGCTGAGTCTATTCTGGGCCATTCCTTCTCATGAGGCCTAGCGAGTGAGGCAGTATCTGTGCCCTCTACTGACCACTGCTCAGCCGCACCTCGGACCACACCAGCAGAGATGTTTCTAGTCACTGTATCAGACGGAGAGACCTCTGATATCTCAAACAGTTCTCCTGTGCGCCTTCCATACCAATCTAGAACTGGAAGTACGCTCACAGGGAATATGGAGATCATGTGCCAAATGGTTAACCATTGGTGCCACCAATTCCACACTTGGTCAAGGTTTCCCAGCACGGCCTGTACCACCTGGCTCCACCCATTGGTGCTACACAGCACCACCTGGTCCAACTGCGGTGGAGACACCCAAGTGTACAGTAAGTGCGTTTTTACCAACGCTAGCATTTCCAGTAAGGTTTCTGTCATCTCTAAACGTCCTATGTCTAAACACCAGACCTTTATAGGGTCTTTTCCCATGTTCAAGACATGGAGGGGCTCATCCACTGCAGGTTGAGAAGGTGAGACATTTAAAGCGACCTCCACCTCTTTGGAGGTACCCATCATAACAGCCTGTTGCTCCCGTGGAGCGCTGTCAGACACATGTCTCACACTTATCCCTTCAGTGTCAGTGAGCCGCTGCAGGTCATTATAAGTCACACTATCAGTTTGACACTCAACATTTAGCTGCAGGGCTGTGGACAACACATCTGCGATGCCAGTGCCCTGAACTGTTTCTTCAGACTGGAGGGCAGCAACCTTTGCAGGGACCAAGGCGCCCTCAACCACCGGCCACTCTGCGATCCCCCTGTCTGGCATAGCAGTTGTGTCCACACCCTTGTTACTTAAGCTAGCCTTACCCAGCATGGCTAGCAATTGTTTAGCCCAGCTGTCCCAGTCTATTGTGGTTCCCTCATGGGCGTTCCACAGTGTTGCATCACCTGCTGTAGAAGGTCGCACAGAAACCTGGGATTCATTAGCTACAACTGCACATTCGTCACTTCTATACATATCATTTTGTGACACCACACTTTTACCAATGTTGCATTGGGTTGATGCTTCTTCACCTAAAGCTAGGTGCAGTACACCATTTTGACCAGCTTTTTCTGGTGGCGCTATGGACACACCCAGCTTTGCACACTCAGCTTTTGCAGGCTGAATTAACTCCTTGTCCACTGGGCTACACTTAGGATTGATTGTGGGGCTGCGCCCACACACTCTCACTGTGTGACTCAGTCATAACATTACAAGAAACACATTTTTCAACGTCATCATCACCAATAACATCACATTGGCCAACACTATTGTCGGCATGACCATCAATATTCTTATTACACGGAGACATGGCTACTGCTTTTGTGGGTTGTCTATGAGCCACCACAACCTCTGAGTGACTCCTCACAGCGCCCGCTCTCTGTAAAGGAGCACTCTTACCTACTTGGGCAGCTCCATAGCTGACCTGGAAAACTCTTGGCTCCTTCACTGTGGGCTTCTTGGAAATTTCCCTGGGCAACTCTGCAGCACCTGTCACTAGGGAACATGGCACAAGGACAATTTTGGTCACCCCTAGTTTAACTTCTCCAGCACTCTGCTGGATTATAGCAGGCACATGCATAGTCCCCATGTCCTTTCCAGTCTTTAGCCCTGCGGCTAGTTGGGCTTCACGCTGTGCCTCCCCACTGCTCCGGGTAGCACACTGCAGCAAGTCTATGTCCATTGGTATTGTGGATCTCGCCACTGAACATACTCCCACTTCACTGGGTTCAGTACCATAAACTGAAAAAGTCTTACCAGTTCCTGCAGTTAACTCTGGCTTCATTTGAGTACGTTGTCTATCCTTTATCACACTTTTACTGGCCAACTCTCCCTGGTGGCCATAGGATGAAACTGCAGCAGGCACAACATGAATTTCTTCTTTGTTGCCAGGGGTGACTGCAAGCATTTTAACACCGGACTCCGGGCTTGCAGGTGAAGAGTTAAGCCCAGCAACAATATCAGCAGCTGTATTCCACAAGCTAGGACAAGAAAATATCCCATGACCCAGTTGACCACATTCCTGGCATGTTACTTGGCGACTTTCTCCTGTTGCTAAGGGAGATGGCGCTCTCCCAACATGCATAATCTTACTGGCATCTCTATGAGGATGGTGGGTCACCTCTTCCCTGTAGCTCCTCATTCTCATTGGCACCTTTCCTCTGGTTGCTAATGGAAACGGTGGTCTCCCAGCTGCACTTTTCTGGCTCTCCCAAACATGTAGACTTCTCTCACTATGAAGCGGTTTCACTTTACACTTGCCACGACTCTCTATAGGCAATATCTTTGTCTTGCGGTCTTCCAACTTGACATCATAGGCGTTGCTATGGGCAACTGCACTCATCTGCTCACTCTATGCACTAAGTGACGGCTTATCTCTGCTTGATCCGGTCTCATGCTGTGACACATTCACATCTTTCACAATAGCTACTGTTTTAACTGTAGCAGCGTTGCCATGGGCAACAACATGCACTTTCCCTTTAACTTGGTCCAGTGCTGCCAAGTGCATCTTGCACCAGTCTGGGGCTTGTTCTGTCGGTAACAACCCCTCCAGCCACAAGGTTCTGTCTCTCATCTCAGCAAACTTTGCTTCCTTTTCGCGTTTTGACCGCCCCATCTCTGCAGTCAGGCACACAACGCTTTTTAACACAGTTCCTTTTAACACAGGAAAATTTATTGTACTGTCTTCTTTAAGACTAGTTGTCTTTCACTTGCAGGTTCTCCTCACCTGCACACACAGATTATGCTGTCTCATGCACACAAACACAGTTCATGAAACAGATGAACTTACTTTTTTCATTCGCAGGTAAACGTTTGCGCAATGCTGTTCGCCTGGCTGCCACACACAGCTAGCCGTAACTCCTGATGCGACTCACCATGGAGCAAGGACCCGGTTTCCCTGTCTACATGCCCGCAATCGAGCACCACTTGTGACATTGGGGTGTTTAACTCAAGTGAAAAGATGCATTTTTTAATGCAGTGAGTCCTCATCAGACGTTAAGGGCCTGGTAGCCCACGTTTATTGAAAAAGGAAAAAACACAAAAGTCCATCCAGAAGTCCCACGCAGGGGTTTAACTTCATTAAGCACTCATAAATGAAAAACATACCAAGCCACCTGGCTCTCTCTTGTCAGCAGCTCCTCTGCTTGCTCTCAACAGAGTTGATTCCTTCCAGTCCCCTGGACCCACTGGCTTCCTTAGTCTTCCCGACTCTCAAGGCTGTCCATCCTTTCCCAGTCTCTGGGCAAAGAATCCCCCTTACACAGGGATCCCCTCTACAGACACAGGTCTGTCTTCATACAGCACCAGCAGCAGCAGCAAGCTGCTCACACTCCACCATCCTCCACTCACCAGCCTCTCATTATATGGTCTGTGTGCAGCTGGGCACACACCTTGCTTGCTATCCTCAAGACCCGGACACAGGGTTGGAGATCCCATCCCACCCATGACTCAGGGGATCTCCAAACTACAGACTCCCATCCAGAACTAGCAAAACCTGGAGAAAACTGACAGAGCAGTTTTCTCCATTTAAATTCTATAGTCTGTAGTCTTGCAGTCTGCAGATATGCAAACTCTGTGTCTCCTTTACCTCTAATTTCAAAGGGACAGAGCCTCGCTCTGCCACAATATATATAAATATCAGAGGCTATCATAGCAATCAGCAACCCAGAACTGGGAGTCCAGGGTCCCAATCTTTAGTACGAGACCCAGGGCTTCCAGTGAGAGCCTGGTCTCTTTGCTGGGAGTGCGCTGCGTGGTGCACTCCCAGCACAAACACAGATATGTATATATGTGGCCCCACAGATAAAAGCCCACTTCTGTGAAGCCTCATATATGCGTACTGTCAGCGGGAAGAAGTTAAAATGGTACTGAACTCCTCCTCCTCAAATTCAGGATTGTCTAGCTGCCATCCTATACTGCCATCTTGGTCCAGGTTCAGGCAGCAAGCTGTAGGTGACACACCAGGCCTACCCTCCAGCCACTCCATGTCCCTGATCCTGCATCCTCTTGGGAGATGTGACATGAGTATCCCAGGAGGCTGCTTGACCAAAGACAAACTAAAACTTTTGGGCAGGAGAAATTGGGGTTGAAAGAAACTAACTCCATTTTTGGAGTTAAGCTCCACTTTAGTAGCCCAGACTTTACATTAGCAGTCTTTAATCCATCTAGCCAGAACCAAAAAAAACTGCGTTATTTGAAGAAGCGACCCTGTGGTGGTAGGGTCATTTTAAAGGCACATCAACACATAAGATACCCAGACTCCAGGAGGCAACAATGCACCAGTCTGTGTCTGCACCAATATATTTGCAATGGTATGCTACAAATACCTGTTTTATTTTTTATTTTTTATTATTAGACCAGTTTATAGGTAGGTTCTCTTTTTCTATTGCTCCTATGTTGTGTATTTCCCCACCACCATGCAACTTTCTTTTGCTAGTTCTAACCTGTCTGCAGCTGTCCGTTTCAGGAAATGCTTTGTGCTATTGTGATATAAGTAGTGAGTAGCATACTCTAACACTGAAGTATCATATATGGCTAGAGAGGGTGTAGTGGAAAATCAGGGACCTATTTGGTTATTCTAGGAATTGCTTTCTTTTATGATATTTTGCTGGATTAGTCTACATGCATTAGATATATACAGTGCATATAAAAAGTCCACACACCCCTGTTAAAATGTCAGGCCTACATTTGCTCTTTATATCTGCTTTGCCAACTACTGCTTTTTTTGCTTAACTACCTATCAGTCAGACTACTGTATGCATTGTGAACTGTGCATTTGAAGGTGCGTTTGAAGGTATTTGAACAATGATTTGAATAATGGTTTGAACAGCAAATACAAATTACTCTTAATTTTTACCTGCATCTATACTGCCTGCATTATTACTTCTATATTTACCTACAGACCCTCGCATTTTTTTCCTGTAAATCCATCCTCGTACTTTTTTGGTGGAATTTAAGTGAAAGGTTCATTTGATGATTTAACTGTTGTATACACTTAAGAGTAAATTTAGTGCATGCAAGCACATGGACTGCATTAACAATTGGTGGTAGTGCCACAATTACATTTATCTGTGATTGCAAGGGTCTAACATCAATTGGTCAGGATCCTTATCTTTGATTACCTATGTGGTAAACATATTGGTGCTTTTCTCTGCACAAGGGGTGCGCTTATCTGTATGAATTATTTGTACATTTACGTGTAGACCCGTCGGTATACAAATTTTACCTGCCCTTTTGATTACAAGAGGTGCTGAGAGAACAAGGTACAGTGTTCTATATCATTGGTAGTTGTGCACATAAAGAGCACCTGAAAAGGAAAAAGAGAAGTGGTCTATACAATCTGATAATAAGCCTATCTTTGAGACGGTGAATGTACAGAAGGAATAACAACTTGGGGAAAATAAATTATGGGGAGAAAGGGGGTAAAAACTAATCAAGCAAATAGTCTGAATTGTAATTCCATAAAAACATATATGGTGCAGGATACATTTGACCAAGGAATGGAACAAGTAGTTGAAAGAGCAGAGGGAACAATTTCCTTCCCAGAAGACAATATTGGGTCCGGGGAAAAAGAAGCCCAGCAGAAGGATCAACAACAACAGAAAATGGAAAGAGAAAAAGATACGGACAGCCTATAGGCACTTTCTACATAGCAAGATATGGCCGAGATGATGTCCCATTTAGAGTGCATGATTAAAGGAGGACCGAATGCCACTAGAATGGACATACAGAATGTATTACAAAGGGTAGAAGAATCCGAAGCACATCTACATGAACATAAAAAGCGATTATGGACCTGTGGGTGAGGGCTGAACTGGACTGGCTGGAAATGAGGAATATCCAATTATAGGTTGGAAGATCAAGAAAATCAAAATAGACGGAATAACTTAAGGATTCGTGGACTACCAGAGTCCGTGAAGAATAGTGACCTAGAAAAAACGGTCCGTGAGGTGTTCAATAAAATACTGAACAAAGAAATAACATCCACTATACGCTTTGAAAGAGTCCACAGAATACAAAAAACAACTACGCCATCAACAGATATCGTAAGAGATGTGATAGCGAGATTTTCTCACTATGAAATAAAACAACAAGTTTCATATGGCATGAGAAGTGCTGCACCAATCAAATTCAATGGGACAGAGATACTTATTTTTACAGACCCTGGCCCGTAGGAGGTCTTTGAAAACCCTGATAAATCAGTTACAAGCAAAAAACATTTCTTATAGATGGGATTTTCCAGCATGTTTGGTGGCTAAAAATCAAGGTGTCTCAGCCACGTTGCAATTTCCAGGGGACTTGAAAGAATTTTGGAGCAAATTAGATTTGCCATGTATTAATTTAGAGAATTGGGGGGAAAAAAAACCTGAATGGAGGAAGTTAAGACCAGCAGTGAAAAAAAGTTTAGAGCCCCAATAACAGAATACAACAGTGACTAAATAAACAAGCATTATAGTGAGCGATAGGAGGATAATGGACCAGTAGGGTAAAAGACTCGCTCGGGGGGTGCATGTAGGTCCGGCGATGCCTGCCTGTGCCCTCAGAACCATTCCTGAATTTGGAGTGAGATCTGGGGATCCATGCAGGCATACTGAAACCCCCAAGGGATGCCCTGCCTGGCTGGGTGCCTACATTTTGGGCGACATCCCATATCATTGATTTTAAAATACACACAAAATGTTAATATTTATGTGCAATGGGTGCGCTATCAATCAACCTTAAAAAGCGTGTAGATATGGTTAAAAATTGCTTGTGCAATGATACTGGTCAAATGGTGTGTAAAACCTCCTTAAAATCCGTGCACTATGTATGTATAAATAAATACATAAAACCATATATAAATATAAAAATAAGTGGATACTCTTCCTAGTTGTGATACCAGTGATTTAGTGATATTTGTGAAATGGTGCTGTGAATAAAAAACAGTAAAAAAGGGGGTGAAACCACGTTTAAATTCAAGCCCTTAAAAAATCCATGCGTTTAAAACTGAAAAAAACGCATTTGGTTGTGCGATTTATTCATGGAAAAAGCACACAATTGGTTATGCGATTATATTGGGAGAAACACCATAAGTGTTTTTTAGGGTCCTTTAGGAGTCCATGCATCTGACAGGTGTCTCCTTAAGGGTTTAATTGCGGTTGCTTAGACAGGTGCTGTTCCTGATTAGTTAGTGCTGAGGCGTTTTTCTAACTAATTGCCCGGGAGGAGGAGCTAAGCAACACTACTGAGACAAGCAGGGCAGGGAGCCCAAACAGTGCCTGACATATTTCTAACCACCGCGCTTCGTTCGTAGGGTGCTGTGTAAGTAGATGGGCTTCAGCCACAGCACATGCACACCATTCAAAGTATAACTATATTGCGCAATGGTTTTTTATCTGTTTTCTATCCTCATGCAAACACGGAAGAGATAGTAAGGACCAGCAGGAAAGAGGACACCACAACTAAAGATAAGTGAAAGTATTATGTATACACTTGTTCAAATATACATTTACTAAATGGTGCTTATCTTTCCTATTGATGGTGTACATCTTTTATCCTTCAAGTTTTAATCTATGCTCAATACCAAAGGGCAATTAGTTAGAAAAACGCCTCAGCACTAACTAATCAGGAACAACACCTGTCTAAGCAACCGCAATTAAACCCTTAAGGAGACACCTGTCAGATGCATGGACTCCTAAAGGACCCTAAAAAACACTTATGGTGTTTCTCCCAATATAATCGCATAACCAATTGTGTGCTTTTTCCATGAATAAATCGCACAACCAAATGCGTTTTTTTCAGTTTTAAACGCATGGATTTTTTAAGGGCTTGAATTTAAACGTGGTTTCACCCCCTTTTTTTACTGTTTTTTATTCACAGCACCATTTCACAAATATCACTAAATCACTGGTATCACAACTAGGAAGAGTATCCACTTATTTATATATTTATATATTTATATATGGTTTTATGTATTTATTTATACATACATAGTGCACGGATTTTAAGGAGGTTTTACACACCATTTGACCAGTATCATTGCACAAGCAATTTTTAACCATATCTACACGCTTTTTAAGGTTGATTGATAGCGCACCCATTGCACATAAATATTAACATTTTGTGTGTATTTTAAAATCATTTCTTCCACGTGTGAGAACACTAATATATGGGTTGCAGCATCATCATTTGGCTATCTTAAAACATTGTTGCCGTTCTGTCTTTGAATACCCACTCTAGCGCTTAAGTACACATACCTAAATCCCATATCATTGATATTCAATGGAGGGGGGGTTGATAAGGGGGGGTTTACATGAGGAAGTTTATTGGGGATAGATTAGAGGGTGTTGTATTGTTATGTCTTGTTGAATTTTGTGTTGAGTGGGTTTATGGATGTTTATGTTCCACCCATTTGAGAGATGGCGCCCTTGAAGATAGTGACTTATAATGTCAGAGGTTTAAATAGCCCTAGTAAACGATATCAAATACTGCAGGAATTGAAAAGTTGGTCATCAAATATTGTTTTTTTTTGCAAGAGACTCATTTAAAAAGGGCCTGATTAAACTCTAAAAAAATGTCCAGTTTGGTTCCATGGATATTCTCCTGATAAGAGATCTAAAGGAATAGCAATAGGAGGGTATCTGGTGCTCCAGGAGGCAATGCCCTTATTTTGTAATAATGTACATTTGATTAGTCAGTCTTTAGGTAAAAACAAAGTTGAACCACGGTAAAGGGGTTGATTTTAAAAAGAGGCAGCCATCATCACAGTGTGTCCAGCAACTCTGCAAAACATATAAAAGAAACAAGGGGGAGGCACCTCTAAGTGTAGTATAAAAACAGTATCATTTATTGCACAAGATTAAAAACACAAGATATAAGTGGGAGTAATGCTCGTCATAAGTATGTAGTCCTGGCAGTTCTACTGCGTCCCACAGGCTCCTCGTACGATCCGGGTAGCTCGGAAAGGTTCTGGTGTGATGTTGTGTTGAATAGCTGTACATTCAGGAAAACTAGGAAGTAGTCAGCTCCATACTGTCCAGCTTGAACCGGAAGAGGAAAAGAGGTCACCAGCAGGGGGCGGGAGGAAGGGGTTAGGACTGTCTCTGTGGAATGAAAGGCTACGCGATTGGAGCTCACTGCTCCTACTGGCCTCTGGAATAGCAGTAGGTTTCGATAACACACTATTTAATTTAAAAGCAATGGAATCTGATTCTGGATGAAGATACCTATTCATTAAGGGCTCCTTGTTCAATATTGAATATACGTTAGTTAACATTTACTGTCCTAATATCCACCCCTGTCCTTTCCTGAGAAAAGAAATGAATAAGCTAGAAAACTTTAAAGAGGGGAAAGTAATTATGGCAGGAGGTTTCAACTTTGTGCTCGACCCAACCCTGGATACCCAGCCTCTCCCTCTACGTTCAGAGGGTAAATATATCAAGGCAATTAAACAAAAACTACACCAGCAGCAGCTTGTGGAGGCCTGTAGAATTATGCACCCTAGGGGGAGGGATTTTACATATTACTCTCAGGTACATTCCTCCTAAAGTATTTATGAGAGGGAGATTAATAGCAGAAGGGGTCAAGAGAATAAAAATTTGGATAGCACAAAGTCTCTCCTGCAAGAAATTCAGGATTTGGAGCAGTTACATAAAAGTTTAAATGATAATAAGGTAAAGGTCGAATTAATAGGCAAATGAGAGGCACTGAGGGATTTGATGGAGAATGATGCTAAACGAGCATTTATTAGAACAGCTAAAAGGCAGTACGAATTTGGTAATAGACCTGGGAGAGTGTTGGCGGGGGTGATTAAACCTAAAAGGAACCTAAATTATATTGCGAAACTGAATGATAAAAAGGGAGAGATAAAACATTCTACTAGGGACATAGTAAAATCTTCTTGGAGTACTATCAATCATTATATAAAGTAAATGATACTCAAAATTGTGATGATGAACAAAACAGATGAAACAAAATAGAACAGTACTTATGGAAGATAAAGTTATCGGCTATATCGGAAGATGATTCAAGTAAATTAGAAAGCAATATTTTTAAGGAAGAAATTAAATAGGCAATTAGGAAAAGTAAGGTCGGTAAAAGCCTGGGCCCATACGGATATACATCCTTATATTTTAAAACGTTTTTAGGTATCCTGACTCCCTTCTACCATCTATACATGAATTCTATTGGGGAAGGCCTGAAGATTCGTGAAGAAGTATTGGGGGCCTATATATCACTTTTATGTAAAGAAGGGAAGGCTACAACATTGTGCGCTAGCTTTAGGCCAATATCCCTGATTAATGAGGATGTTAAAATTTATGCAAGGATTTTGGCTGAATGACTGAGACCCTATATGCCAGACTGTATTGAGAAAGATCAAGCAGGCTTTGTCCCTGGGAGGGAGGCAAGGGACAATATATTAAGAACAACTTTATTAATGCACGATGCAAAAAAAGGAAAGAAACCTGTTCTTTTTCTATCAATAGATGGCGAAAAGGCTTTTGATAGGTTAGATTGGGGCTTTATGTTGCGGACACTATACATTTGGTATTGGCCCGCGAATGCTGAGGTGGATAGAGGCTTTGTACTCTAAACTTAAGGCCAAAATCCAGGTAAATGGAACTCTGTCAGAGGCCTTTTCGGCTTTATAATGGTACAAGTCAAGGTTGTCCATTTTCCCCCTTACTCTTTGTGTTTTTTTTGGAACCCTTTTTAGCTTCTATAAAAGCTAACTATAAAATTAAAGGCATAGAGGTCGTGGGACAAGAACATAAGCTATCCGCATTTGCGGATGATGTTATGTTATATATAACAAACCCCATACAGACACTCCCAGAGATTTTGGTAGAATTAAGTAACTACGGGGCTGTATCAAACCTTAACATGGAGAACACGAAGATATTAGATATCTCGGTTTCCTCAGATGAAGGTAGGGATCTCAGAATTCTGTATCACTTTAAATGGAGGAAGAGGGTATTGAGATATTTGGGTGTGTTTCTGTCAATATCAACAATAGATCTATATCAGGACAACTATCTGCCCCTACTGAATAAAATAAAACAAGATTTGAAAGGATACCCGGCACATAGACTGTCATGTTTTGGCAGGATAAGTTTGATCAAAATGATGGCTCTCCCAAAAGCCTTGTATATCTTTCAGTGTCTCCTGATAAACATCCCGTGGCTTATTTTAAAACTCTTAGATTGATACTGCAAATATTTATATGGAATAATAGAGGCAATCTTATTGCCTATAAAATACTGAGTAGACCAAAGGAGAAGGGGGGTCAATTCCTTCCAGATTTTGAAAAATACTACGTGGCAGCGGTACTGCAGAGAGTTATGGATTGGGTCCATGGCTCCCTGTATAAAAAATGGGTGTCACTGGAGGCAAAGTTGAGTAAATCTGCTTTGAGCAAGATCATTTGGATTCCAAGGCAACATAGAGGTCTCCCTAGAGAAATGGCTCCAATTACTATAGAAACACTAAGCGCATGGGGTAAGCTTCTTAAAAGTATATATTGGCAGTATAATAGTCCCCTGAAGCCTCTGACAGGTAATAATAATTTTCCTCCGGGTAAGGATAACAAACTGTATTTAAAATGGACTTCTTCGGATCATGTGAGGTTAAAAGATGTTCTGAAAGGAAATGTCCTTTGTTCATTATTGGAATTGCGAGAAAAATATGGTGAAACATCATGGGATGTATGGAGATATAGAAAAACTTCAGCATTTTGTAGAATCAAAACCCCACTGCTCGGTTAGTGGGCTAAACTCATGGCAAAGACTAGTTGATCAAGGGGGAATAAATAGACAGGGGATTTCCAATATATATATATATATATATATATAGGATGTTGAGTCCACATGTCCTTTGGAGAGTTGGGAATTAGAAATGAATCAGTTACTGCCTGAAATAATGAGAAGTAAAGTTTTGGATTATGTTCACTCATCTCCAATGGACACAAGGATGAAGGAAATGAATTATTAATTATTAATTAAATGGTATTACGTCCCAATAAAATTGCATAAAATGAATCCCGATTTATCTCCTCTATGTTGGAGGGAATGTGGGGAGGTTTGAACTCATGCACATATATGGTGGCCATCCCAACTAATTCAACCATATTGGGTGGAAGTATTAAATTGGATAAAGATCATCAGTGGGAATGAAATTGGATTTAATCCCTGGCAATGCCTGTTCCATGCAACGGGGATGCCAAGAAAGATATATAGAGCAGCAATTATTCCATTCCTGCTGAACGCAGCAAATGCATTAATTCCGAAACAATGGAAGTCAAAGAAAATTCAGACGATAAAGGATTGGTTTCGGGAGGAAGATAAAATCAGGTTTATGAAAGAAGTAATACGCAATATAACTGAAATAAAATTTGTTAGTATTTGGAAGAGCTGGTTGGAATTTAGACAAACACAGGTTTATGTGAGCTATATGGGTAGTAATTAGATGTCCCTCCATTCCTCCCCCCCCCCCTCATAAATAAATAAAAAGGGTAGGGAAAGGTCACAGATTCACTTATATAAAAAGAAAGTCACCAAGAGAATTCAACATTATAGATAGGTGGTCAGGGTAGTATTCACAAAGTACAGAATTGGATAAAGGATAACATGATATGGATGGAGCAGGGGGGGGGGGGGGGGGGGTTGGGGGTGGGGGGGGGGGGGGGGGGGGTTTAGAAACTTTTTTTTTTTTTTTTTTTTTTTGCTTTTGGGTGGGGGGAGGGAGAGAGAGAGACTTTTTTATTTTTTTTTATTTTTTTTTGGGTGGGGGTGTTGGGGTTTTTTTTGTTTGTTTTTTTTGTTTTTCCTTCGGGGTGGAGAGAGTGGGAGATGGTGGAATATTTTCAACAACTTGGAGTGTATTATGAGATAGATCCATGTTTGTGTTTTTGTGTTGTTTATCTTACGTAGTATAACTGAATACCATTGACCATTATAGTGGAGCAGTACTGAAATGCAAAGTACACACACATCCTACATATTTGTTTTTTGAAAGGGGCGGTATTAAAGTATGGCTCAGAAGACAAAATGTCCTCATACTTTTAGAATGATCTAGCCATTTTCTAAACCTCATTTTACTAATGTTTCTATGTACAGATTTAATAGTGTCCTCCATGGGGAAAAAAAAGATCACTTGACCCTGCATTTGGGATAAGATCATTAACTATTATTCTTTGGTAGGATTGCAGAACAGTACACTATATAACATTCTTGAATCAGGAAGGCTGGCAACTCGGGTTCTCTTTAATAAAAGTACTTTACTTGTTACATGGGTATACAGGTACAGGCTTTATGCTGACACGTTTCGGCTATGAAGCCTTCATCAAAGTGCTTTGATGAAGGCTTTATAGCCGAAACGTGTCAGCATATAGCCTGTACCTGTGTACCCATGTAACAAATAAAGTACTTTTATTTAAGAGCACCCGAGTTGCCAGGCTTCCTGATTCAAGAATTTTACCTATGAGACCTAGACGCCCTGGCTAGCTGGAGCATCGGATCACAGTTCATGGACTTCCACTTTAGCAGTGGAACGGGGGTAACAATTTGTCTTTTACTATATAACAATTGCCGTAGAAAATATATAAATAATTCTGCGCTGTCAAAAGGCAGCTGCTAGCACCGCAAATGACGATTGCCAATGGTGTATCTAAAAATATAATGGTGCAGCCCTAAGTATCATTTAAGATCAGTCAAATGATAATATATAAGTATTTAAAACTGGGATAAAACACATAATAATGGTAAGTATTAAAACACAGTGATGATATTACATAAGTGCAGAGTTTCCAAAATTCCAATTGTGAAACAATGGAAATATGTATAAACATATAATGGTGCAGCACTAGTATCATTTAAAATCAATCAAATGATAATATATAGATATTTTAAACTGAGATGAAACCCAAATAAATCAGTGATAATTGCAGAAATTTCAAAACTCCAGATAAGAAACTATGGAAATATAATATTTGAAAAATACAAGTGCAGTGAAACAACTTATAATTAACTGTACACAATCCAAACAAAATAATGTTATAATATAGAATAAATCAAGAAGTCCACTTGGTGAAAAAGTGTTGATGGGAGAATATATCTTAAAGTGCATATATGAATCTTGCTGGTCACAACATTGATATTATAGACCGTCTCCAAAAGTGTATGAAAAGTGAGAACAAAGCACCACCTTCGATAATACTGGGGCTTACCGGAGGGTATGGATTCTATAGTGATTACACACCAATGAGTGAAGCATCACCTCATTTCTGAAGTAAAATAAGCACTTATCAATTCAATAAGGTGATGCAATGGGAACATTAGGGTTGAGCCTACTGTTCCAATTGTGTCACCTTATTGGATTGATAAGCGCTTATTTTACGTCAGAAAATGTGAGTGTGACTATTCATTTTTTACAAATAAAGTTTTTTTTATGTGGATTCACGCTATGTGCGCCTTTTATTCCTTTTTGGTAATTTACGCATGAGTCCGTACCACTATATATATCCTTGGAGCCTCTCTTCCTTTGTTGAGATCGTCATTTATCCAATTGTTTGATCGTCCATATCCGCAGAGGTGCTTCACTCATTGGTGTGTAATCACCGACAAGCCAGAACAATTCATGGGGCGTAGGTCTTATTGAATACATACCCTCCGGTAAGCCCCAGTATTATCGGTGGTGGTGCTTTGTTCTCACTTTTCATGCACTTTTGGAGACGGTCTATAATATCAATGTTGTGACAAGCAAGATTTATATATGCACTTTAAGATATATTCTCCCATCAACACTTTTTCACCAAGTGGACTTCTTGATTTATATTTTATATATATATATATATTTATTTTGTGTATGTGTGCCTTTTTGTGTTACTTTTACTTCCTTTGTTGCCTGTGACTAAACATGCTTTTCAGTTTAAATTCCATATGTTGTTGTAGAACGCCCTCTAGTGGTACAATCATAGTAAACCCACACACTTTTAAAGTGTAACTAAAGCCAAAAACTTTTTTCCTTTTGGTTTTGAATAGCTGACACTTGTCAGCTCTTATTGATGTCTGTGCCCCTATTGGGGAGATTCACCCTCTCTATTTGTCCTGTTTACTGTTACCGTTGAATATAGAAGAAAATCCCAAACTTGGGTTGTTAACAGAACAGTAAACCTGGCCACACATGGATTGAAATCTGGCTAGTTCAGCAGAAACCAGGCGAATTTCGATCCATGTTTCGGCAGGCTGACTGTACAGAAGTAAAACTACTGATCGACTTCTGTACAATCAGCCTATCGTGTTTTTCCCAATCTATAGCCGGTGGCACTGATCTATGTATTCTGATGGCAGGAAAGCCTTCCCACTGTCGGAATAGATTGACACAACAGAAGAATTTCTCCATCCACATTGAATGTGTGGATGGGGTAATTGGATTATTCTTTTTTTTTTTATTATTCTGCTCAACCCGCTGGTTGAATTAAAAAATGTATGGGCTGCCTAATAGAGGGGAAATCTTCCAATGGGGACAATAGGTCTGATGACACCGTCACTTTTGGAGGGATTTCCTCTCACCTGTTTTGGCTATGGGACAGGAAGTGAGGGGAAATCTCCTCAATGGGGAAAAACGTTAATGGAGGTAATAACCCTCCTTTACTCCATCCAGAATGAAAAAAAAATGTTGACTTTAGTTGCACTTTAAGATTACCGTATAACAGTATGAGGCAGTGTAAAGGGCTTCTGCTCTTGGCACTTTTATACATACTAGACAATTATGGACCTGCAATAAGAGACACAAGATATTACAGAAAGTGTAATACTATATTAGTCTGTCTTCCTAATCCTTGCCTCACTGCCAAATAACTCATTGACCTAAAACAATTAAACACAATGGTAGTTCAGACTTTAGTGGCTGTATATTTGAACCTTTTTGCATCCAGCTTTATTTTTCATATGTTCGTGTGGGCTCCTTCCCTCATCCCGAAAATAAACCACTAGACTAATGGACTTCTTACTAAACTAGCTCCTAGGTTGGATGTGTAGAAATGTTGTATAAACCTAGTAGGTGAGAACTGTTGTGAGTATTTTCTACATTTCACACATCTTTTTTCAATGTACAGGGAGCAGATACTGCGAGTAAAAGAAGACGAGAATGTCCCATTTCTTCTAGTCGGTAACAAATCAGATCTGGAGGATAAAAGACAGGTCTCTGTGGAAGAAGCAAAGAGCAGAGCTGATCAGTGGAATGTTAACTACGTAGAAACTTCAGCAAAGACACGAGCCAATGTTGATAAGGTAAATAATCATATGTATATGCACACCTGTAGTTTCTGTACCATACATCAGTATAACTAACTTGTTGTGACACCAGAATGTGCTGATCAGAAGTCCTGACATCACTTTTCTGCATACTTAAATTTTTTGGGGGATTCCATGTCCTTATTTAGAACATATCTCAATATTATAAACAAGGGGTTTGCAACCAACAGCAATCGAGGGGTATCGCTCCTTATCAGAACTAAAAGGTAAATTCCAGGTTTATAGTCCCTATAAGCCCAAAACGATTTTCTACACTAATAGGTGCACTGTCCGCATGCAGAGAGTACCTTGTAACAGAGTTTTGGCTGAAGTTAACAAACTTTTTCTCCATGTTTTTGAGTCTGATACTGGCATTTTCTTTAATAGTACTGCTCCACTTTAAAGCCTCGTGCACACTTGTTTTACAGGCATTTGACCTTTTTTTATATTATATATATATATATATATATATATTTTTTTTTTTTTTTCTGCCTCTAAATGCCCCTCCGTGTTATCCTGTGTGTCAATACACAAATAGACATTTAGGCTGGATTCACATCTATGCATTTTTGTGCTTTTTGCATGTTGCAGATTTGCACTACAGAACGTGTGTCCATAGGAAACCATGTAAAATGGACTGTAGTGCAAATCTGCAAAATGCAAAAAGCACTAAAACTGCATAAGTGTGAATCCAGCCTCACAGGAGTTTAGGGGCAGGAGCATTTAGAGGAAGAAAAAAAAATCACTTGTGCATTCAAGATAGGCATATTTTGGAGTTCGTTTAGCCAAAATGCTCTTAACACTCAAGTGTTTATTTTTAAATTTTTTGCACACATCTAAAAATCTAATTTAGATTATATATTTTTTTCGAAGTAGAGGCCCTGTAGAATACTGTGATAGATGCATTTTTTTATATTGCACAGTATTTATGCAGCTGTTAATCAAATGAATATTTTCAGGTATAAAATATAATAAAATCCATTTTAGTGAAAACGCACAAAACCTTTTTTTAGTAAAATCCAAAATATAGGGTTGCATGAAGTAAATAGATACCACGCATCGAGTCAAGTATTAAAGTTGCGTGCGCCCCTTAAGTATGAGAAGGTTTGGAGCAGATGGCTAGCAGATGGCGAAACGTGTACTTGACATGTTTATCCCCCCCCCCTTTTTTTTTTCTTTCCTTTTTCTGTTCTTTATCAAGTGCTGGTTCCACCCCTGGCGGACATATTGTTGCACGTCACACAGATACTTCAATGTATGTATGTATGTACTACTGTTTTGGTCATGTTGGCCTATACTGATTTATGTACCATGTATATACTTTTTTAATAAAGTTGGTTTTCCAATTAAAAAAAAAAACGATGATACTCAAAAATTTTCCATGGCATATACTAATAGTAAGGTGATACGCCCGTGCTATGGTTACATGCTAAATAGTGCCAATCAACCTAAATGTAGTTATTAAGTAGTAGTTATTAAATTGTGGAAATAATAAATAACAAACTTCAGAGCTGCTGCGATGGTGAGAGGTTAATATAACCTAAGTGATTAAATAGCAAAGGAATAAGCGCTGCCCTTACATATACTCCAAAAGCAATGCGTTCAAAATAAATATATTTAAACAGTTCATAAAACCTCTATACAAAAAAAGTCATAAAATATTTCTACAAAAAAGTAACTAGTGCAAAAGAAATGTCTCTACCAACATACTTAATTAATAAAGTCTATTGTGCAGATCAAAGTTCTTGTGCAGAAATATTTCTTAAAGTGGAGTTCCACCAATTTTTTTTTAAGTCAGCAGCTACAAATACTGCAGCTGCTGACTTTTAAAATATGGACACTTACCTGTCCAGGGCGCACGCGATGTCCTCACCTGAAGTCGATCTGTCCCTCGGCTCTCGGGTGGAAGTGCCGCCATCTTCAGTAAGGGAATCAGGAAGTAAGGCCTTGTGGCTTTACAGCCTGGTTCCCTACTGCGCATGCGTGAGTCACGTTGCGCATCCTCACTAGTCCCCTGTGTGTCTCCCAGAAGACAGCGGGGGGAGAGATGGTGGAGGGGCCGGACATGGCGTAGGTCATCACGGAG
>CM053030.1:358396571-358433113 GCA_028564925.1 Lithobates sylvaticus | reverse complement strand
ATACCCTGACTCTGAGCAGACTTTCCATGGGTGCTTTCAGATGGTCTAGCTCTTCTGTACCAAGGGCCTGTCCACTATTCTGTTAGTTGGTGGTAGTTAACAGCCTGGCTGTTGAAGCCCAGGTCCCAAGGGTCAGGGACCTATTTGACTCATGTATGTTTCTGAAAGCTAGTCTACCATCACCCTTTGAACTCTTATCCAATCTTAGCCTTTCTCTTGCTATCAAACCTGTCATATGAGTCTCTGAATTAGTTACATTATCCTATAAAGAGCCTTTCCTAGTGTTACAGGGTTAAGGTGGTCCTGAGGCCTAAGGCCTCCTTTCCCCCCATGTGGTTTCCTCCTTCAGAACATTGTTATTCTTTCTTTATGTCCTGCTCTAAAACATGGTAACCCGGTTCTGGCACAGGTTCCCTGCCTCTCACTTCACAATTGCAAGGTGGATCGGACATGTTATCAATCAAGCCTATAGTTTAAAGTATTCTTCTCTATTAAGGCTCAGTCTACCAAATCTGTAAGTTCTTCATGGACTTTTCAGCATCAGACATCTTTTTTTCAGATTTGCAACTCTGCCACCTTGTCTTCTCCTCACACATTTTGTTAGGTTTTACTAGGTAAAGCTTCATCTAATGCCAATTTCAAGCATACGGTGCTTCAAGCTGCATTTTGAATTCTGTTTAGCCCTTCTTTTGACCTTCTGTTACATGGATCTGTTAGCATTTGCTTGCTGTGTTACCCACCCCTCACTGGGATGTTTTTTTGTATTTACCATGGTTATGATTAACCCCTTCAATACCCGCCCATAGTCATATGACGCCCACAAGGTGGATCTACCATCCTGGGTGGGCGTCATATGACGTCCTCCCATTCCCGGCCGCCTGGGGGGCGCGCGCGCCCGCGGCATCGCTCGGGACCCGGTGTGGGTGCCCGGTGGCCTCGATGTCCGCCGGCACCCGCGATTGCCCGTTAAAACAACGGGACCGTGCGGGACCGTGTTAACCCCTTCCCTGCCAGTCACATTTACACAGTAATTGTATCGCTTGCGTCTATCTAGCAAGGTTACTCTGTGGTATAACAAGGAAGCTGAGACTTCTGCAGTGTATAGATGTGCTTTTTACTAACAAAAACTGCTGTACAAAACTATTACAATCTTAGGAATACAATACAAGACTGACAGATATCTATAACAAGCAAAATGCCTAGAAAATAGAACAGCCTAAAGTCTAACAGTACAAATACATTTAAAAAGGGTTACTTAACTTCTGTTACTGAATGTTCATGATCTCCAATTGGCAATATTTCTTCTTAGAGACCAGGTTCTGTTCTTGTATCATGAGCGGCTTCTTCTGATCTTCAAAGCATGATGATGTGTGTCCTGATGTTACAGCATGATGTTCCCTTTCTCAATCTCTGTGTCTCTACTCCATTGTATATGCCAGTTTGTTGACCAAAGTTTAATGTTTATACACTTGTTTCCATAACAACCGATTAACAGTCCTTCTTTTCAGGTTGAGACACCCTCTCAAACTGTTTTAAAAAGACAATGGACTGTTGGTTGCATGTTTACTGTAGCTGACGAGACAATAGTCTCTTCAACTGTCAATTTGTTATCTAACACCATTGTATGAAAACAGCATTTGTTTGAGAATTCTACTCAAACCAGAGAATCTGATCAACTAAACTTGTAATTTCTCCCATGTAATGTTAGGTCTGATGTTTAAAAAATCATATTTTAACAAACGCAACACATTCCGCCCTAGATTTTTTTTTCTTTCAGACTCCATATCATTACTAATAAAACTCATTCTAAACATTAATTTTCCTTGAATGCAACCCCTCCAATTTCTGTCATTGAGAAGATGTTTCAGTCTTTTAACTTTAAAAAAAAAAGTTCATTAGAAAGTCCATCCTAGGGACTGTACTATGTCTGCAGTCCATAAAGTTCTGTAGAAACAAGTCCAGGCTTGTAATACATCAAAGGCCTTGCTCTCCACAGCTCTTGCGATCTTCCCTCATTCTTTCCATCTTGTAATCACTTTTCTCTGGTCTTCCTATGGATCAAATCGGAGACAGCCTGTGGAGTGGAAAACAAAGCGGATTATCTGTTCCCTCTAATAATACATAAACAGTAGATCCAGGCCCTTCAGCTACGATCTCTCCTCTAAATGGCTTCTTGCCTGGATATCTGACTAACACTTTGCCCCCTGCCTGTACCCACTTCTGACCCTCCCAAAGAACATCAATAGGGAGGAGAGGAAATATACTGATATTTCCTAGAAGATCACTGCTGTTTATTTTGCAAGGTTTTATGTTATGTAGCCTCACTTTCCACTCTTGCTGAGAAGTATCCACTAACCAGTCAGAGTCCCAGCCACTGTCTTGAAGCTCATCTGTCAATGCAAATATAACTTCAAACCTTCCTGCCAGATTCCCTCTCATTCCTAGATAGGCTTCAGCTTCAGATACGTCACTCTTGGTTTCTATGTCATGGGAAGCAGTAACATGGTATCTGTTAAGCCCTGTTTTTTCAGGAACCTTACATAAATACTGAACTCTGCACTCCAGCTGTGGAATCTGTGCCCCAGCCCCTACCATCCTCTCATATGGTGTGCTTTTGGCTATTGGCCTAGAATTTAACAACATGACTGCTTGTGTGAGGACCCGATCCCACCCCCTTAGTGTATGTGTGGGTGTAAGTTTGCGTATCTGGTCCTTCAATAGCCCGTTGTATCTTTCAATCAAACCAGCTGCCTGTGGATGGTATGGGATGTGGCACAACCAGTACACTCCAGAATCTTTGGCCCACTGCTGTACTGTTGATCCGGTGAAGTGTGAGCCGTTATCACTTTGGACTTGCTTGGGACAACCATAAGCAACGACAAGTTTCTGTAGCAGTTGAAGCGTTGTGGCTTGATCTGCACGTTGGCAAGAATGAACAAGCATAAGTCCTGAATAGGTGTCCACTGCAGTGCAACAATATCTCAGTCCATTGTTTCCCCGGGGCAGGGGACCGATGAAGTCAATCTGCCATATCTCTGCAGGCCTCTCACCCCTCTTAATCGACCCGGTGGAGTACTTTTGTAATGGCCATTGTCGCACTTCTCCACACACTGTACAGTTCCCTATTACAGTCTTTATCATGTCCATGGATATAGGCAAGCCTCTCTGCTGTGCCCATTCACATGTTGCTTTCTGCCCCAAATGTCCAGCTCACGGGTCCTAATCCCTGATGCTGCAAAATAGCTTCTTTAGCAGCCAGGAATGCAGTCTGCTGCTCTGAACCCCATGAGAACTCAGTCTTTTTTCCGGGTGACATTATATATAGGCCTCAGAATCAGTCCAAGATGTGGGATGAACGATCTCCAGAACCCCACAACTCCAATGAACTTCTGTGCCTCCTTTTTGGTAGTAGGGGGCGACAGCGCCTGGATAGTTTGCACAACTGTCTCTGGAATTTTCCTCTGTTGCCCAGTCCACATCATTCCTAGGAATTTCACCTCTGTGGTAGGTCCTTGGACTTTGTCTCTGTTGATAGCCCACCCTCTGTTCTCCATGTGATGTATCAGCAGGTGCAGTGCTTCAGTTACATCTTCTTTTGTTCCAGAGATCATGATGTCATCAATGTAGTGAAACACAGCGACTTTCAAATTCAGGGTGCTTAAATCTCGGGCAATCAGTCCATGACAAATCGTTGGAGAATGAAGATAGCCTTGCGGAAGGACAGTGAAAGTGTACTGGCGGCCGTCCCACACCATAGCAAACTGGTCTTGACACTCTGGGTCTATTAAAATCGAAAAGAAAGCATTAGCCAGGTCTATCACAGCATGATATTCTCCTGCATCTTTAGCAATTTTTTCAACAATTGAGATCATATCTGGTACAGCTGACTTCAATGGAGGTGCCACTTTGTTTAGACCTCTGTAATCCACAGTCATTCTATATGTCCCATCAGGCTTTTTTACTGGGAACACCGGAGACGAGAAAGGACTTACAGCAGGTCTAAGGATCCCTACTCTCAATAGTTCTTGAATAGTCTCCCCAATTTCTTTGTGGCCTCCAGGAAGTCTGTACTGCTTGAGACAGACTGGCTTCTCTGGTGGAGGAATGTAGACAGGGGTCCATTTTGCATGACCTCTGACCACAGCCTTCACCGCCCTTACCAGATACGCTTTATCAGGATACCCGAATGTGAATGTACCTCTTTCAGTCTGAATTGACTGACCTTGAAGTACATCCATCCCCAGAATATTTTCGGGTAACTCTGATACCAAAACATTTGTCATAAATCCTGATCCCTTGCCAATAGCCAATTTCACTCGTATCCTAACTGCTGGTGTAGTTTGCCCTCCCAAACCTTCTACATAAATCAATTCTCCTTTGTGATGGGAAAGATTTCCTTGCAAAAGTGTAACTTCGGCTCCGCTATCAACTAAAGCCATTACATGTGTAGGAGAAGATGACTTCCCCCACCATACAGTGACAGGTGCATATGGGCGTCGGTCTCCTGCTGTCACTGTCCTCACGGCTATTACAGGAGACTCACCTTCCCTTCATAAAGGATAAGGAACCTCCCAATCCCCTTTTCTGATTCTCTCTAACTCCTCCCCAGGATAAAGGGATTTGGGTTTGTGTTCACGTTCAGTTTTGGGAATTGGTTTGGGGCTAACAGGAGGGGTCTGTTCTGTTTCCTCTAAGTCTAGGCTGATGTTATCTTCACTAGGAGTAGTGTTTCTAACCCCCGACAGTTTTACCTACTAAATCTTTCCACCTCTTCAGCATTTCTGCAGTAGAAATGCCATCTATCTCATCTTTAGGTACTCCTGCCTTTAATAGGTCCACCCACATTTCTTTCCTAGAAATAACTAGCCTGGTTTTCTCTTCACCTCCTGTCTTCTCTACCCCATTCCCTTTCTTCTCTGTTCTTTTCTGCTCGTATTCTTCCTGTCTGGCCTTGACCTTATCTACTGCCCTGACAGGTTTTGTTCTAGTCTCCTCTAGCTCCCCCAACTGGCTTAAAAGGGTTGTAGCTTCATGAATCTTGCTGTTTAATCCCAGGCCTCCCAACAAGGACAATAAGGGAGCCCTGAGATTAAATGGCGCAGACTTCATCAGCTTAGAGCGCAGAGCAGACGTAAAGGGTTCCATATCTGGACCCATCCATTCTGGAAACGTATTTAATCCGGTTATACAACCCATCTCACGTAACCTGGAAATACCCTCTGCTATTGATCTCCAGGAGTAGGTATTTTCCAGGTCAGGAGGACTAGAGTATACTCGGACTATTCCATCTCTCACGAGGTCTAACAGTGAAAAATTCACGCTAAACTCTCGGGCTTTTCGCATTGCCTGACGCAATTGTGGATCATGGGTTAACACTCCCATAGTCACTGCTTCCTTACCTGACAAAACAACACTGTCTGCTCCTTCATCCCATAAGCGTAGGAGCCAACTCACTAGAGGCTCCCCAGACCTTTGTTTGTATTGTTTTGCCAGCTCATGGAGTTCAGTTTGTGTAAACTCCCGTACTTCTTCAAATTCTACATCTCTGGGGTTGCGATAATGCACCTCCCCATCTGCCATATCCTCTCTATCATGTTGCCGTTTCCTATGCTTAGTAATGAGAGGTCTGGCATACTTTTTCTTTCGCACTAGCAGATCATCATGCGAAACATCAAACTCTATCTCCTCATCCTCACTATCATTTGAGGAGAGCACATCCTCACAGTCCTAATTTTGGGATGTGACAATGGCACGCACCCTGGCTTTACTAACAGGTTTACGGCCCTTCCTTTTCCTTAAGGCATTAATTGATTTGGTCATGAGGGCTGCACACCGCTCTTGCAAATCATCAGCCCGACTAGCAGTTGAACGTACACACTCTGAAGCAACTGCTAGCTGGTCTTTTAATACCTTAACTTCTGCCTCTGCCTTCTCCCTTCTATGTGATTCGATGTAAAATGCGTGAAGAAAATACCATCCGAATTTGGACACCGTTCTCTTCTCTTTTTTACTTAAATCCAACCCCTTAAGGCTAAAATCTACAAAATGATCTGAGACTTTATCACCCCAAGTCAGCTTCAAGGGAGAAGCATACTTCACAAATTCTTTAGCAAGAGGCTCCCACTCATTGTCTCTGGCCCAGATAGGTAAGCTGCACACTTCCTTCTGGTCACCAGAACCCTCTACAGCCTTGCTTTTCCTAAACAGCTTACGCAGCATTTTACCTAGCACAAGCTACACACTACAGAAAAAACAGCTCTGCTTCAATTGAACTATAGCACAGTCACGGCGAGCCCCCAAATGTATATCTCGGGCGAGCCCCCAAATGTATCGCTTGCGTCTATCTAGCAAGGTTACTCTGTGGTATAACAAGGAAGCTGAGACTTCTGCAGTGTATAGATGTGCGTTTTACTAACAAAAACTGCTGTACAAAACTATTACAATCTTAGGAATACAATACAAGACTGACAGATATCTATAACAAGCAAAATGCCTAGAAAATAGAACAGCCTAAAGTCTAACAGTACAAATACATTTAAAAAGGGTTACTTAACTTCTGTTACTGAATGTTCATGATCTCCAATTGGCAATATTTCTTCTTAGAGACCAGGTTCTGTTCTTGTATCATGAGCGGCTTCTTCTGATCTTCAAAGCATGATGATGTGTGTCCTGATGTTACAGCATGATGTTCCCTTTCTCAATCTCTGTGTCTCTACTCCATTTTATATGCCAGTTTGTTGACCAAAGTTTAATGTTTATACACTTGTTTCCATAACAACCGATTAACAGTCCTTCTTTTCAGGTTGAGACACCCTCTCAAACTGTTTTAAAAGACAATGGACTGTTGGTTGCATGTTTACTGTAGCTGACGAGACAATAGTCTCTTCAACTGTCAATTTGTTATCTAACACCATTGTATGAAAACAGCATTTGTTTGAGAATTCTACTCAAACCAGAGAATCTGATCAACTAAACTTGTAATTTCTCCCATGTAATGTTAGGTCTGATGTTTAAAAAAATCATATTTTAACAAACGCAACACAGTAATCAATGAAATTTTATAGCAACGATCGCTGTGTAAATGTGAATGGTCCCCAAAAATGTGTCAAAAGTGTCCGCCACAATGTCGCAGTCGCCGCCATTACTAGTAAAAAAAAAAATGCAATAAATCTATCCCCTATTTTGTAGACGCTATAACTTTTGCGCAAACCGATCAATATACGCTTATTGCGATTTTTTTTACCAAAAATATGTAGAAGAATACGTATCGGCCTAAACTGAGGAAAAAAATCGTTTTTAAAAAAAAAATGGGATATTTATTATAGCAAAAAGTAAAAAATATTGTGCTTTTTTTCAAAATTGTCCCTCTTCTTTGTTTATAGCGCAAAAAATAAAAACCGCAGGGGCGATCAAATACCACCAAAAGAAAGCTCTATTTGTGGGGAAAAAAAGGACGTCAATTCTGTTTGGGTGTAACGTCGCACGACTGCGCAATTGTCAGTGAAAGCGTCGCAGTGCCGAATCGCAAAAAGTTCTCTGGTAAAGAAGGGTGAAAAATGGCCCGGTGCTGAAGCGGTTAAAGATCCTGTGCCCTGTAACTTAACAATTCAGAAAATATTATTTTTAACTAAAATCCCTTTCCAGGGGCACAGTTCGTCCCTATTCCTTATGCTCTCCTATAGCTTACTACAAAACTGAGGTTTGTTGGATGTGGGAGGGGTTATATTGGGGCTATCCTTGCAGCTTTTTTTGTCACTGTCCAGTCACCTGAAGGTAGCTGCATAACCCATAGTTAAGATTGGAGATCATGTGTCCTATAATGTACTCCAATAAAATGATTTTACAAGTCAAAAGTCCTATTATACACATTACTGCTGTTTTGGGGTAGCAGACAGACATTTAAAAATGTTACTTAGGAAACATGGTAGCAGAAATGCCATTGAGCGTATCCAGTGCCCCCTCCATTTAAAGAAAAAATATTATTGGCGTAGCGGTGTAGTTGCCACTAGTAATACACATCCACCAAATCACCCCGCTGCCAGACCTTCATATATCACCTCAGAGACAATGAACAGTCACTTGCTTTGTTTTGTTTTTGTTTATTGGGGGGTATAACTTGGTTGGGGAAAGGGGTATATGGGATGCCCATAGATCAGATCACTTTGCCATCATATTTAACCACTTCGCATCCGGGCGTAGCCGAATGACGGCCACAGCGCGGATGCCAAATCCCGGGAGGCCGTCATATGACGGCCTCCTCTTTCCTCGCTCCCTGTGCGCGCTCGCGAGCGCGCAGCAGGGAAATTCTGTGTTGCCCGTGTCCCACATATGAGATCATCTCTCAGCGCCGCTCCTCCTCCTCACACAGAGACAGCGTGTGAGGAGGGGGAGACGAACGGCTGCAGCGCCGTAAGTTTTTTAAAAAAAAATAAAATAAAATGCCATCTGTGCCCACTGCCACCACTGCAATCTGTGCCCAATGACATCCCCAGTGCCATCCCCAGTGCCATCCCCAGTGCCATCTGCCAGTGCCATCCCCAGTGCCATCTGCCAGTGCCATCTGTAGTCAGTGCCATCTGTAGTCAGTGCCACATATTAGTGCCATCTGTCATCAGTGTCACTTGCCATCTGTTATCAGTGCCATCTGTCATCAGTGTCATGTGTCATCAGTGCCACGTATTAGTGCCGTCTGTCATCAGTGCCACGTATTAGTGCCATCTCGCATCAGTGCCACGTGATATCAGTGCCATGTATGAGTGCCATCTCTCATCAGTGCCACATATTAGTGCCATCTGTCATCAGTGTCACGTGTCATCAGTGCCCCGTATTAGTACCATCTGTCATCAGTGCCACGTCAGTGTCACGTGTCATCCGTGCCACGTCAGTGTCACGTGTCATCCGTGCCACGTCAGTGTCACGTGTCATTGTCCTGGTGCTCCAGGGCCTTCAAAAGTGTAATAGGTAGTCAACAATTTAGATGTGTAATTTATGCTTCTAGAACACGCGATGGCGCTCCCTGCATGTTGGGCCTCTCTATGTGGCCAGGCTGTGGAAAAGTCCCACACATGTGGTATCGTAATAATCAGGAGTAGCAGAATTTATTTTGGGGTGTCATTTGTGGTATACACATGCCATGTGAGAGAAATAACCTATTACAATGACAATTTTGTAGAAAAAAAATAAAAAATAAAAAAATAATTCATTTTGCAAAGAATTGTGGGAAAAAATGACAATATCAAAAAGCTCACCATGCCTCTTACTAAATACCTTGGAATGTCTACTTTCAAAAAAGGGGTCATTTTGGGGGTATTTGCACTTTCCTGGCTTGTTCGGGTCACAAGAAATGAGATAGGCCACCAGTACATCAGATGTGATCAATTTTGTATAATTCGCACCACAGTTTGTAGAGTCTGTAACTTTCACAAAGACCAAATAATTTCCACTAATTTGGGTTATTTTTACCAAAGATATGTGGCAGTATAAATTGTGGCCAAAATTTATGAAGAAAAATTAATAATTTCCTAAATTGTATCACAGAAACAAAGAAAAATGCGTTTTTTTTCAAAATTTTCGGTCTTTTTTCAATTATAGCGCAAAAAATAAAAAACCCAGAGGTGATCAAATACCACCAAAAGAAAGCTCTATTTGTGGGAAAAAAAGGACAAAAAATTCATTTGGGTACAGTGTTGCATGACTGAGTAATTGTCAGTCAAAGCGTGAGAGCACCGAAAGCTGAAAATTGGTCTGGATGGGAGGGGGGGTGTTGGTGCCTGGTAGGCAAGTGGTTAAAGACTTTATAGATTAGAACTTAGTTTGAGCCTGAAGGAATGATGCGCATATGTAACAGCTACAGTCTCTTCTCTGCATCACCCTGCAGACTATTGCTCCACCTCTGCGTAACTCCTGCAGACTATTGCTTCCAAAAATTCCTCATCAATGACCGTGTAAAGATAAGGACTTCACCCCTGAAAAAGGGTACATTTTCCAGAAATCCTCTCCTCCTGCACAAACTTATAACTGTAACACATTCATTTGTTGTCACATCTTCTTCTGTATGCAAAAGAAGCCAGTCTGAATAGTCTCTGATGCTGACACTTGAGTTATTGCTGCTACTAGGCCAGAGGCCTGCAGTGCCTCTCCCAGAGGCCTAGTAGGTTAATAACATGTGTTGAATGGTGGACTACTGTTCCCAGCCAGCCCAACTTGCAAAGCCTGTGCCTTAGGGCCACATCGATTTGACACTATACCCCACAGTCTCTCCTCTGCTCCAGGACTCCTCATCAATGATGATGTAATGATGAGGACTTTACAATTGACCGTGTAAAGGTGAAGTTCCCTCACAGACTTACTGGCATGTCCCCACATCCAGCCCTCCACTGTGGTACACTCGCCAACCTTTTCCATGATGGAGAACTTAACCTGACCGTATGTTCCGACAGCCTTATCTGCCCCTCTGCTCTAGGAGTTCCTCATCAATGACTGTGTAATGATAAAGACTTCACCAATGACCGTGTAAAGGTGAACTTCCCTCACAGTTCTCCCCAGGCATCCTCCTGAAATCAGGACACCCCCCCCCCCCCGGGTGCCCTCCTGCTGCTGTCTAGTACACCATTCTCCACTTCTCCCAGCCGACAGCTCCTCACAGTGGCCTGTTACTTCAGCTTATATAGAAGGCCTGCCCCTTGCCAATACCAGTTGGGGATTGGTCAGGGCTCCCACATTAGCTGCCTGCCACTCCAGTTTTAGGCCCTGCCCCTCTTCCAGAACATTCTCCCTGGAAGCAGGGGAGGCGCCTCAGAACTAGAGCACAGGTGGTCACACCTACTGCTACACTAACCACTCCCTGCCCCCAGATCAAAACAGACAGGCCTAGCTCAAAGCATAGGCCTGCCTAAATGTACCTGTGCTGAAAATTTCCCTAGCAAAACACCTATGCTAGCACCTACCTATGGTTAGGGAAGATAGTTTTTAGTCATGGCAAATTTAGCAACAGCAAGAAAGCACTGCTGTTGCCACACTTGTCACAAAGTTGACCAGGCCAATTATTTCCTGTCAAAAGGGGTTAACTGAGTTTATAAATGCATCTGGATACCATTCAGTCATCTGCCAACTCTTCTTAGGTGTAAAAGTTTTGACTTTGTCATTAGTTCCTAGTTGCATATTATCTGTTAAAACATTCTTGTCAAAATTTAAGTCAGATTTGGGCAGGAGTAGGCACTGTATGAAAATGTCCAATGTCTGTAACTTGATGATCTTGGAAGACCAACACAGCCACAGTCAGCTTACTGGTACCATGTGTGTCTTCCTTCTTCGTAACCACACAACATACAAATGTGTGACTGAAACAACATTACTCCATTTATCACTACCAGGCATACAGTCTTGCTGTCTGTATACTGGGGATTGCCCTCGGTGCACACTCCATACATGTGACCAATGCAAGATCTGTAATGTGTGACAGTCTATTTTTGCTGGTCTGCTACAAACGTAGAAGACCAGCAAAAATACTTGTAAAAGGGGCGTGCATTCCTCCCACTACCAGGGTGCACCAGCCCAGAAACATGTCGCGATCAAGCCTGTGAGGTCATCTCCTTTAGCACTGTGATCCAGGAAGTGTTGCAAGCCTTTCTCCAGAGCTCCACCATCATACCTGCCGGCCGGGAGAGCTCACAGAGCGGCTGAGACAGCATACCTTCTACTGACCAGTGTGATGAATGCCCCACAGAGCATTTACCCACAGATGTACCCTTCCTTGTTTACCTAGATGTAAGTTACTATGTGTTTTTATTAATACACATTTTACAGTCTAACTTTGAGGCACGTGCATTTGTTTTTTCAGACGTATGTACCCCTCCTGCTCATCACCACCCCAGCAACCTCTTTAAAGGATAACTCCACTTTAACAAAAAAAATATGTTGAGATACAGATTTTCTTTTTTTTTATTTTTTTTTTTTTTTTAATGTAACGTTAAATGTAAGCATGTAGCAATTTGTTTAAAAGCTTAAAAATATAATTCCTGCTACTTCCATGTAACACTACAACACTGCAGAAATGTTGTACATGTGTACAGAACCCCTTTGCCCCAGAATTTCCTGCGCATGTGAATTGTTTACTGTTATTACTGATAAACTGCTGAAAAAGTAACCGTAAAGGGAGCAGAAGACAGCCGGCAGCAAATGCCCAGGAGAGACAGTGATGGGGGAATCTGTCATGATTTTTTTGGGATGTCCTCTGTCGCTACAGATCAGCTTACTGATTGTCAAAATGGACAAAAAAAAATTCCTCTGTTCATTCTATGGATGATGTGACTGTCCAAGTAGTTTACTTAGCCATAATTAACACAACATGACCCAGTCAGTCTTCTCAAGCAGTTTTTACTACGACAAAGATCAGGAATCAGGGAACAACAAGATCAGGGAGATTAGCAGCAAATAAAATTCAGCCAGCATCATTGTTTGACGTAGGTGCTATTGAATTTTTAATCTGAGCTATGAAAGAAGCCCTAGCAATGGATAAAATGCCCCCAGCCGTGTCAGACACAGACAGGCTTATAACTCCTTTTCTTTTCCCCTACTTCAGCACAAAAGGGCAGAAGAGGTGCTTAAGGACAAAGGTTTTCAGTCAATACAGAAATACTGCTTCAAAAAGAGAATAAAAACCATTATAAACTGCAAGTTTTTTTTTGTTCACTGCAGCAAGTTAACAAAAACTGACAGATCGCCATACCAACACAAGTGATGTTGGTGCAGTGGTCTCCCCTGCTGTGCTATTGTATTCTGATAGGGGGACTCGCCCCCAACCCCAAACATCAGATTACACCAATCAGTGCTGGTTTTCCTGCATATCCCAAAAGCTGGTTGTTAGACTGGCTTCTGTAGAACAGACTGCTGTACACACTGACCAAAAGTAGGCTGGTTCCTGCTGGACAGTGTATACCCAGCTTTAGGTTAGCCCTAGATGCCTTTTTTTTTTTTCTATCGGCTATAGAACTGACTGAAATAAAATGAACGGTTTCCCCCATCCACACAATCGAGGTGGATGGAAGAGTCCACTCCAGTGTGCCATTGTATTTTGGCAGTGAACTCCTCCACTGTCAGAATACACTGATCAGTGACTGTAGCCAGCTGACCGAGAAAAGTTGTCCAACAGTCCCATTCAATAACAGCTGATCACTGGAACAGCTGCTGTCGAGCAGGAACAGCCATAGATTGAACAAAATTGAATTTCAATCCATCGATTGGCAGCTAAAGCTTATTGTATCTGATTGATGATGCACTAGTCAAAAATTGTCACTAAAGGTCTATACAGCCATTACCAGAGCAGTTACTGTATGAAGGCTTGTCTATCTGTGCGCTAGGCAAGTTCAGAATGATAAATTCTGTCTCTCTAGGCCAGCTATCCTCAACCAGGGTTCTGTGGAACCTAAGGGTTCCTCCGGAGGTTGCTAGATGTTCCTTGAGCTGTGGCTTATTGACTTCCTATTTGATGGTGCCTTGGATAGTTTCACGGCAAACACCACTTGACAATGTCAGCAGTGCATTTTTTCTTACTCACCCCTGATAAATTGGTATTAGCGAGGATTCCTTGAGACCTGAAAATTATTTCAAGGGTTCCTCCAGGACACCTGAACTCAATAATTTGGAGGCTTGTCCACATACTTTTGCTATATAGCAGGTGCAATGGTCATGTGTAAATATAAAATATACATGCACCTCTAGGTGCCTGGTTTAGATTGAACAGAATGCAGGGCCTGGAAGAGTTTTTCATCTTGACAAATCAATGCCACTATACAGCCTTAGCCACTTACTGTACAGTATATAAGGGTTTTCACCAAAACAATAAAATAAAAAAACTATTGACACCATCCACTGCCCTACTGACACAGTCCACTTCCCCATAACACCCCCTTCCCCAGAAACATTGTGAAAAAAAAATTGTAACACATAACGGATAATAAAATAATAAAAATAAAAAAAATCTGACACTGTCCATTGTTCTACTGACACCATCCAGTGGCCCCCAAAAAAACATTAAAAAAAAATTAATTGTAAAAAAATAATTAAAAAAAAATAAAGAACTACTGACATTGTCCACTTTCCTACTCACAACATCCTGCACATACTACCCACCGCCGTACACTCCACACTCCTCACCTGCACATTCTATACACCTCCATACACTGCATACTCCTCTTCTGCACATACTACCAACCTCCAAACAGTCAGCACTCCTCTCCTGCACATAATACCCACCTCCATACACTCCATACTCATCTTCTGCACATACTACCCACCTCCATGCACTCCGCACTCCTCTCCTACACATACTACCTGTCATGTATCGGATAAGACCAGAACTGTGTGGACTGCAACAGAGGAAACCCAAACGTGTATAACTGAAATATGAAGATTTATTAAGGGAAGTGAATAATATAAAATACAACAACACAGTGCAATAAACCAACCAACAGACAGAGACCCCAAAATAACAACAGACAGATATGTACAAAAATGGGAAATACCAGGATCATAAACGATAGCCAGGCCAGGGTCATGCACAGCGGATCAGCAGATAAACAAAAGGGCAGTTCCAGAATCAGAGACGTAAGCCAGGTCAAGGTCATACACGGGCAGATCAGCAGATGGGGGAAGGAACACAGGACAGGGAGAGGATGGACGGATCAGACTGCAGCACAGGGATGACAAGAACAGGTGGGACATGGTAGGGACCAGGACAGGAAAACAGGATCAGAAACACAGGTCACAAGTTCAGGGCACAGGAATCAGGATCAGATCACACAGCAGCAGGTCAGGGCGCAAGGACAATACCAAGGCAAACATGTGAATGTTTACCGGGCATTTATATGCCTGTAATTGGTCTCAAGTAAGGCTGGATTCACACCTATGCATTTTTTGTGCTTTTTGCATTTTGCAGATTTTCTCTACAGAACGTGTTCCATAGGAAACCATGTTAAATGGACTGCAGTGCAAATCTGCAAAATGCAAAAAGCACTAAAAATGCATAGGTGTGAATCCGGGCTAACACCTGCTTGCCAGAGATGCTGACTGCTCCACACTGCCAGGATCCATCCGCTGGTGGACGCCAGTACTGCGGCCCAACGATGACATACTACTATCAACAGGGAAAACCTCCCCTGGCAGTTACAGACTGCCAGGAGACACCTGTTGGTGGACCACAGTACTGCACACCAAATATCAGGCAGTATCACCAGCGGATGGAACCTTTCCTGACACTACCCAACACTCTGCACTGTACATCTCTAATTAATATTACCACATTCTGCATTATGTAAGTAATCTCAGACTCTATTAAACCACACCCATTTAAGCCACGCCCAATGTTGCACACAATTTAAGCCACACTTTTTGCCACGACGCACTGCAGGCGCCGCATTTCATCGATACCTGGGGCCCACTTTTTATCTTGCACACAGGCCCACTCATTTCATGATACGCTCCTGAGAGTGAGACTTGGTAGATGGCATTCTAGAACAACACTAGGTGTTTATAGCCAGTAGTTATCAGGTGCTTATTCACAGCATCTGCGGTAGTTTGTCCATGTCAGACACCATGTCAGGTTTTCCACCTAAATCAAACCAGGACTCAGATCAGTAGATTGTGTCAGATCAGAGAATTTAGGCAAATTGAGGAACTGCTTTCAAGAGCATACCGTTGGTAAAAAAAAATCCAGCCATTGGAGCTAGCCTCATTGACCAAGGGCTATGACTATTGAATACAAGTCAGGTCTTTCAACATTAGAGTCTCGACAACATTCGACATTGCATTATTCTATTTAAGTGACAATGTTGGGGTGAAACTAATTTACAACCCTTTAGGGGTGATTGTAATCTTAAAGTGTTTGTAACCTTAAACATTAATGTTACTGCCAGCCCCTCTCTTGTATCCAGTCATAATGCACTGTGTAAGTATTTTTTTTAAAATGAAGCCTCAAAATGCCTTTTTTTCAGATATATTTAGGCCGGTCACGTGACTCCCGGTCACTCTTCTACTCCGATACAGGGCTACAGCGGGAGGGGTTGAGGTCTCCCACTGAAGTCAGCCGGGGATGTCCCGTGACTCTGCCATGCTGGCTGCTCAGCCCTTCCCGCTGTAGCCCTGGATCGGAGTAGGAGAATGGCCAAGAGACACGTGACGAGCCTGAAGATCTCTAAAAAGGGTATTTAGAGGCTTTGTTTTAAAAAACACTTACACCAGTGGTTTATTATGGCTGCATACAAGTGTGGGATGGGCAGTGACATTTTTTAAAGTTTACTTTTCTACTAGGAGGGGTGGGGGGCACAGACACACTGAGCTGACAAGCAGGGGAGAAGAGAGAGGAGAGCTGTGGATGACGGAGGCACATAAACTAACCATGGTAATCAGGGCTCAGGAGCCATAATTGTCGTCAGCACACAGAGGGGGGACACAGGAAGTGGCAGGATCAACCAGGGTTTTTACATCTTAGAAAGGGGCAGGTTAGGCAGCACAAGCACTGAACAGGATCTCTCTTTTTTTTTTTTTTAGGGTTACAACCACTTTACTGGTCTCGTTCCTATTTGAAATTCCTGTCCTGGTAAATTGGTAACTCATTCATTTTGAAACATTTGAACATTTGGAGGTCAACAACACAGAAGTTAAGCATCTGCAGCAAAGTTTGGCAAAAACTCTTGAATTGTAGAGGATATTTTTTTAACAAAACCTAATTTTTCTGGCAGCTCAGCTATACTGTCTGCTACCTGCTCCAAATATTCATCATATTTGGTTGTTGCCATAGATTGGTACACATCATTGTATTTTGTGCTATATCATTATCATACCTATAGGCTTTTGTAGTGCATCTTTGAGCTTTTGATCACTCCTACTATTATAGTCAGTTATTCAAAATGTCCACCAAAGAGACAAATAGATCTCTCAAGTGGATGTAGTGGATGTGAATGCCAATATTTGTCTACAGCTAAATGCACCCAGTTGCTGTTCAGACTGCCCCGTGTGCTGATAGCTGTATGAGCCCTTAACCGCTTACTTACTAGGCACTTAAACCAATTTTCAGCTTTCAGCGCTGTCGCCCTTTGAATGACAATTGCGCTGTCATACAACACTGTACCCAAATTACATTTTTTTTCCCCCCCACAAATAGAGCTTTATTTTGGTGGTATTTGATCACCTCTGCGGTTTTTATTTTTTGTTAAAAAAAAAGTAAAAGACTGAATTAAAAAAAAAAAAATTACATTTTTTATATTTTGTTATAAAATTTTGTAAACAGGTAATTTTTCTCCTTCATTGATGTACGCTGATGAAGCTGCACTGATGGGCACTGATGGGCTGCACTGATGGGCACTGATAGGCGGCACTGATGGGTGGCACTGAAGGGCATTGATAGGTGGCACTAGTGGGCACTGAGAAGTGGCACTGATAGGTGGCAGTGATGGGCACTGATAAGAGGCAATAATGGGCACTGATCGGCACTGGAGATTACACTGATAGGCAGCACTGCTAGGTGGCAATGATGAGGCACTGATTGGCACCACTGGTGGGCATTGATAGGTGGCACTCATGGGCATTGATAGGTGCTACTGGTGGGCACTGGCAGGTGGCAATAGTAGGTTGCACTGGCAGGGGGTACTGATTGGCACAGATGAGGCAGATGTGCCTCATTCCTCTTTGGGACCGATGTCCCTTGCACATAAGCCGGTGATCGGCTTTTTTTTCCCCTCGCGCTGTTAGCGTGAGGAGAAAAAAAAAAAAACAATTTCCGAGCTTTTGTTTACACACGTGATCAGCTGTCATTTTTTGCGCTAGAAACAAAAGAAGAGTGACAATTTTGAAAAAAACACAATATTTTTAATTTTTAACTTTCTGCTATAAGTATCCCAAAAAAAAAAAAAAAAAACAAGAAACTAATTTCTTCATCCAGTTTATGCCAATATGTATACTTTTACATTTTATTTTTATGATTAAAAAAAAATAAAAAAAATCGCAATAAGATTTATGGCCTCATGCACACTTTTTATTTATTATTACGTTTTTTATTTTTTTCTAGTAATGGCAGCAATCAGCGATATTTTATCTGGACTGCGACATTGCGGCGAAAAGATCAGACACTTTTGACACTTGTTTTTGGGACCATTGACATAAATATTACTACCGGTATATACCGGTAATAAACCAAAAATAAAAACTATATAATAGTAGATGAAGGGAAGGTAATGTAAACCATCCCTTCAAAACTCACAAGTTCTGCTGAGCGTGGAGCGCCTTGAAATAGCCACTGACTACTGCATAAATGTACCCACTGCACAGGGCAGGTAGTGTTGTGGTTCGGATTTGAACCAGCAACCCTTTTTACTGCTAGGTGAGAGTGCTACCCACTACACCACTGTGCCAACAATGGACAGGGTCAAAAGATACTTCCTGTAAAGCCAGTAAATGATGTACAGTGACAACACACCTTTTTTTTTTTTTTTACTAAAAAAACTTTGAAAACGCAATAGAGAAGGTTTTTTTTCCTGCCTCTGAACGTCCCTGACAGAAAACGCCTGTAGTAGTCATAATGTGCAAAGACACATAGAGCACAATAGAAGTGCTTCTAGAGGCAGGTGAAAAAAATGTCAAACGCCTGTAGAATCTAAGTTTTTAAGTCCAGTGTGCATGGAACCTAATGGCTGTGTGTTGAGTTATTTTGAGGGGACAGCAAATTTACACTGTTATACAAGCTGTACACTCACTACTTTACATTGTAGCAAAGTGCCATTTCTTCAGTGTTGTCACATGCAAAGATAGAATAAAATAGTTACAAAAATGTGAGGGGGTGTACTCACTTTTGTGAGATACTGTATATATATATATATATATATATGTGTGTGAACAACGTACATTTATATACAATGGGTGCACATACCCATATATAAGAGGATGGTAGATGAGGGAAATTAATAGGTGGTGGTGCTTTGCTAAAACAGGACCAACTACCTGTTTGAGGTGTCATAAATGAATTTTATGGATTTAAAATATACTTGAGAATAAAATGTATAGTAATAAAAACTGTCATTATAGACATAAAGAAATTTAAAAATGATTAATATTATTAAAACGACCAAAAATTCCAGACATTGCATTTATATATAGATATCACAAGAATGGCAAATAGGAATAAACAATACACTGAAAAAGAACGACAAATACTGTGATCTAAAAAAAAGGGGGGGGGGGGGAGACTTGAATATAAAAGCCTGGCTTTCTAAAGTCTGAGGGACAATAAACCAGTCCTTTGTTATTAAAAATTTGGAGACCCCGATTATAAAAATATGCAACGATATCATACTTGAAGTAAATGTATAAACCATCAACAAAGATTTGGGGTCTGAATACAGGGATAGTTGGTCACGTCAGAATTTCTTTTGCCATTATAAATAAAGGGAATGTAAGCTCAAATCAACTTAGAAGCAGGTCAGAAGTTAGTCGTAGTCACTTCACGCATACCTTCATTATTCACCCTCATTAATTGAGTTTCCTTCACAAAAAAAACACTTTATTGTTGACACCAGAACAGTAATTGAAGCTACAGTGCAAGCTAAACGACAACCATTTTCTTCCCCCTCCTTGTTAGTCCTGAGCTTTGATGCTGAGAAGGCTTTTGACAAAATAGATTGGCCTCTCCTTAATCACATTATCAGTGTCCATGTTTTTGCCCATGTCTCCTCTTCTTTTACAAAATACATTTACCATAACCCCCTTACCAAATTAATCATCAATAATCAATTATCTTCCCTAATACCAACATCCACAGGCAACAGGCAGGGGTGCCCTTTCTCCTATTTTTTTCAACCTTGCACTGGATCCTCTTCTTCGCCTTCTAGAATCTCAACCCACATTTCAGGGCATAAGTAAAGGCCACAAAACCATTAAATAGCCACTTTTGCAGATAACTTGCTTCTATATATTTCCCACCCAGAATCTTCCCTGTCTAGCATGCTGTCCCTTTTTAAACCCTTTAGTTCATTTTCAGGCTACTCCATTAATTTTTACACATTAAAAAAACCTCCTTGGAACAGCCCTTATCCCTTCACCAAATGTAAGGAACAAATTTCATATCTTGAAGTATACCCCAAACCCCCCATATCTTATACAAGGTTAACATTTCTCCTTTGCTATGCTCCATAAATGTGCCTCTCGCTGCTTGGAAGCGCTTTAAGATTCCTTACATGGGCAGAATAACTTGGTTATTCAAGTTCTTCCCTCACTCCTTAAACATGCTGATCTCAAGCGTGTCTATGCTGTGCAGCAGGAAAACAACCACAGGCCTACAGATTACCAACAACCCTCCATAAAGGGAAGCCTTGATTTTCCTGACCTAGAAACCTATAACCTATCATCTGTAAGGAACTGGATTCATGGCACCTTGATGTATACTGACAGTGAACGTGATCAAAACATGGCCCACTGAAAAAATGTGATATATGTTCTTCACATACATAAAGAACTCCTACCCATCGAGGTGTCCTCGAACCCTCTCCTGTACTCCACATGGTTAGTGTGGCACAAAATACACACGCGGAGCATGCTAAATTGCCCTGCATGTCTTTTTCTTCCCTATGGAACAATGCAGACCTCCAGGAAGTCTCCGGTGATCCCACCTTTAATCAGTGGCTTTATGGAAGCATTTGCTACATTTGCATTTTTAATAGATGTTGATAACTGGCAACTATTTCTTCTAATGTAGTGCTGAAGAAATGTCCTAACATATCCAACATTCTGTTCCTCCTAAAGGCGCAATCCTACATACCTCAAGCTTCAAAAAATTATCTCAGAGACTGGAAGAATTTGTTGGATACGCTTTTAGGATATCCTAACCCAAGTAAACAAAAAGCAGTGTCTACTCTATATAATTGTTTTGGGCATTTGCTGGACTACACTGCCACAATTACTAGCCTTAGTAATTGGACCAGGGATTTCCCTCATCTTTCTATTGACACTTTTAAAATCATTTTGTTTGTCTTGGGACACAATCAAAGCTGCAATATACTGCAAATCGATACTTAGGCTTCTCCACGATTCTTACATGGTTCCCACCATATGGGCCTAAGCGCCTTCTCTTGCTGCCTGAGCCTGTGTTGCCATCCAGATGTGTATTTGCTCCATGCTTTCTGGTAATTTTTGGCACTCTGCAGTGTATTATACCACATCATCTTAATAAACTAACTACCTCTAACCCCTTAAAGATAAGGGGGTTGGTGCTGAGGTTGGTCTTGGGCGAGTCTGACCCACATCCCAGGATATAGACTTTGGTACAAAATGTATTCCTCTTGGGGACTTTTAGAAGGGAGAGAACGCTTACGTTTTTAGAGTTTAAACAAGTATTTATTTGACATCAAGGTAAGAGGGGGGTTGGTCAAGGTAGGATTAGCAAATCCACATAGATATACAAAAACAACATGTACATATAAAAAATGAATGGGATATTGATACAAACACAAAAATGTGCGTAGTACTCCGACGCGTTTCGAGTTTTTTGGCTCTTCTTCAGGGAGAAAACTTTAGGGTCGGCACATTTGTGTATTTATAATCTAAAAAGAAAAAATATAATGAAGTACATAGAAAACAAATATATACACTCACAATCATAATATTGATAGGAGGTTGCATATTGGTATTTGCATTAGTAATGATTAGTATTGATTGTACTGACCCTATCTAATGTCTTGAAATCCTATGTGGGCATCCGATTGGTAAAACCCAAAAAGAAAAGGGATTCTTTTGGGAGATTTGAAACCTGGTAGAAATGAACCAGGGTAGGGTGTCCATCAAAAAACCCCTCCTAGGATGGAAAAGTTCAGCATGCACATACAGACCCGTGAGGGGATCCCCACCGGAGGTGACCAGTTCGGCAACAAAGGGCGTCCTATATGTTCCCCACGCTTTCCAGAGGAGGCCCAGAAACCCGGAATTAGCGTGGTAACTGTAAATGGTGTAAGAAACGTACATGTAAGAGAAGGTGGTTGAAATAACATCATAGAGATATGATTGAAACGGTGAAATGGTTAGCAACGGATATTGGCAGGTACTGTGGAGGTGACTTATGTCACCTTTCCTGAGCATTGTCAGGTGTCAGTACCGAGAGCCAAAGTTACATATGAACATTGAGTATATAAAGGGATTGTTGCATAAAATTGTGGTGGTGATACAGTACCTTAGGGACCATCACTGGGTATAGAGCAGTGCGTGTCGGGACATCAGGGCCATTGGTTGCTGCGGTGGCGAATTGTCATGTGGAGCTACACGGTGCCTGAAGGGTTAATGAAACAGACCATACCAGCATATGAAGTGAAGGGACCGGGAAGATATATTCCAAGTGTATGATTACAGTATAAGGAAAAAGGGGGGAAGGTTTTTTATAAAAATTATAAAATAAATATGTGAGTACATGGTTGCATGCACATAAATATATGTGCGCATGCGTGTGTTTGCATGTACATGGGAGAAGATCATACCTGGCGGGCTTGTTAGGTTGTTTAAGATTAGGGGTGTCCCTCTGTGGGTACTGATTTGCTGGTTACCGCAGTCGGTTGATGTCAGGTATAGTAACCTGATTCCTGGAGCAAACCAAACCAACAAGAGAAGGGAAGCTAATACATGTGTTTATGCAGTATATACTGGAGAGGAGTGGTATAAGTAGAGAGAGTACCTTGGCAACATATAATAGAGCCAGGGTTGGGGTCCGCCAGGGGAGGCTTCCTATGGATGAGAAGGAGTTTAAAAATAAGGAAATTAAATTAAAGTTGGTCCTGCTGGGTTTGGGGTTGCTGGTAGGGGCTCGAGTGGTGGCTTACCTTGGTAGCTGTGTTCCAATTGCGTGGTCCTGTCAGGGGATGGCAGCCTGGTGGAGCCTGCTGACTGCTGATAGCTATAAGGGGCTGGGAGCCAATGAGAGGAGGGGAAAGGGGGAGACGCCCCCCGGGGCAGCGGCGCGGGGGTCCGCCCCCTTTAGAAATCTGGCCGATCATTGGTGGAAAGTGGTGGACGGCAGGAGGTGGGTGGTAAAATTCTGTCCCCCGGCCGCATATACTCAAAGCTTGGCGTTCCTATGACGCCGCCGCACATTGTTGTGGGGCGGCGTGCATAGGAGGAGATGGCGAGCGTACACGGCGCCGGGCGTAGTGACGTCACGGCGTCGGTGGGCGGGAACCGGCACCCGCGTCACTGGCCCGCAGCGCAGTGTGAGAGGGGGACGTGGGACAAGTCCCCGCCTCCCTGTCTGTGAAGGGCCGCTAGCGCTGGTGACAGCAGCTAGAGGCCCCACCTGCGCTGAGTGCCGGACTGATAAAGAGATCCGGCGGGAGTGATGCAGCTGCTGAGGGAAGGGGGGAGAATGGAGGGACAGAACGACCCGTGGCCTCAGGGGAGCCAGCAGGAGGCATGGCAGAACTTGCTGGATATTACAAAGTGACAGAACTAATAATGGACAGTAAAAATGAAACTAAAACAAATGGAAACATAAATGCGCATGTGGATTACCACGATGTTCTGTAATACAGACATGGTGGCATATTGGTGCAAAAGAATGCAGAACACTTTTTTCTGGAACCGCAATAAGATAAAACAGTTTGCGAATCATAATTGGGTGATGGCACATAAGGGAGAAATGTTAAAAACAGTATTTACACGGAAGAAATGGGATAAGATAAAGGACACGAGGGATCCCAGAGAGATACACACATAGTGGAATCCTTGCTTGTTAACCTTATTGATCTGGGGGTTCCCATTCAGAACCACCCGAGGAGAAACCCTCCAAGAATGGTTTGAAGGAGGTGGTCCCATTTAACCCTGGCGGCGAGGTAGCCTTTAATTTGAAAATCCATTTCTGCTCTACTTGCATCAGGAGCTTGTTGGTATCTCCTCCCCGTATACCGTGATGTACACGATCCAATATTAGGAAGGAGAAATTCGGGCATGTTCCCTCATGTACCAGTGTGACGTGTCTACCTAACGGTAAGTTGGGATTACATGTTCTCATTGAGAGGATGTGCTTATAGGCCCTCCGCCAGAATTCTTGTATAGTTTTTCCGATGTAGAAACTATTGCATTCGTATAGTAAGAGATATACTACTCCACATGTATTGCAATTAGCGTAGTGCTTGGGTTTGTAGGGTGCACCATTGGGTAAAGTGATATTTTTATTTGTATTGATGAATCTGCAGTAGTTGCAGCCGCCACATCTGAAAGTGCCCTTGTTCTTGCATGGATCGCGTTTGCTTCCACCTCTATACTCACTGCAGACTAAACGATCTCGGAGCGATTGAGCTCTCCGATAAGTGATCATGGGGGCAGGTGGTACAAACGGGCCAATGTGAGGATCCATAGTCAGCATGTGCCAGTACCGTGAGATGACTCGTCGAATTGCCACATGCTGCTTGGAAAAACTTGTAATGATAGAGATTGGGTGAGCCTTATTTTTCTTTGATGTGGGGTTATACAGAATGTCTAGACGGGTTCTTCCCAACACCCGTTGGTATGATCTTTTTAGGCATTTGTTGGAATAGCCCCTTTTTAGGAGGCGGGCTTTAAGTAGATCTGCCTCTTTTTTGAAGGTGTGGTCTTCTGTGCAGTTGCGTCTTAAAGCAGAGTTCCACCCATTTTTTATACTTGATGTCACTTGCATACCCATTGATCATGCTTTTACTAATGGAAATCATTTTTTTTTTCTGGCATGTAAATACCTTTAATCTAGGGTTTCACCCACACTTCCGGCATTTCCCCGCCTAGGCAATTACGTCACTAGGCGATTCACAAGGACTCCTGGGATAGCGGTGTCATGTATCCCAGGAGTCCTTGCGAATTGCCTACTGACAAAATCTTGCGTTATTTACAGACAGTCAATGACACAAACGTGTCTGATGGACAGGTAGCTATAGCAATGGGACGGGAACTTCTGCTGATGCCGACATTGCTATTGCAACCTGTCAGGAAGTTGGACAGCCTTGCAGTGGCATTACTGCGCATGCACAAAATCGCAAGGAAATCCCGGAAATGAAGACAGGAGGGCTTCAGATGCCCACAGCTTAAATGGAACCTGCCTGCTTTCGAGATCGAGATTGTAGGTACAAAACAATTTTTGAAGAAAGTAAAATTGCAACACATATGACATGTTGCAATTGTTAATGTACATGTTTGAACAAATGCAGAGCATTTTTAACCACTTCAATACCCGGCCATAGTCAAATGACGCCCACAAGGTGGATCTCCCATCCTGGGTGGGCGTCATATGACGTCCTCGGCCTTCCGCCGCTACTGCGGGCCCGGGGGGGCCCGCAGAGCGGCGATCGGGGATCCGGTGTGTCCCTCGGGACACAGCCGTCCCCCGTTGGGGTATTGAAGTGGCCAGTTGTCTCCCGAGGCGGTGTTCTGCGCCGTTGCAGCGGCGCCGTTCGCCGCTGTTTGTATGTATCCCGGAAGCGGCGTGCACTGCGCACGCGCGCGCTCCCGGGAACGTTCAGTGACAGATCGGGACTGAGGCTGGCTGAGGCTTTTGCCTTAGATACAGCTCAGCCCCGATCAAAGTAAAAACACAACATAATTGGCTATTTAGTGACTGGCTGTGTCCAATGACAGCCAGTCACTAAATGTAAACAAAAAAGAGAGGTAACTCCTGTTGCTGGGTTCTCCTCTTCACACACCGATCCTGTGTGAGGAGGAGATCAGCTAACAGTGAGTTACCTATATACTGTACCCACCTAGTATATATACCCATCTGTGCCCAGATCACCCCCCCCTAAATAAAGAGAACCTGTCATCAGGTGTACCTGTCATCAGGTGTACCTGTCATCAGTACCTGTCATCAGTACCTGTCATCAGTACCTGTCACCACCAGAGTACCTGCCACCAGAGTACCCGCCATCTCACCACCTGCCAGAGTACCACCAGAGTACCCGCCACCTCACCACCTGCCAGAGTACCCGCCACCTCACCACCTGCCAGAGTACCACCAGAGTACCCGCCACCTCACCACCTGCCAGAGTACCACCAGAGTACCCGCCACCTCACCACCTGCCAGAGTACCACCAGAGTACCCGCCACCTCACCACCTGCCAGAGTACCACCAGAGTACCCGCCACCTCACCACCTGCCAGAGTACCACCAGAGTACCCGCCACCTGCCAGAGTACCTGCCATCAGAGTACCTGCAACCAGAGTACCTGCCATCAGAGTACCACCAGAGTACCCGCCACCTCATCACCTGCCACCAGTGTACCTACCACCAGAGTACCCGCCACCTCACCAGCTGCCACCAGAGTACCCGCCACCTCACCAGCTGCCACCAGAGTACCCGCCACCTCACCAGCTGCCACCAGAGTACCTGCCACCTCACCACCTGCCACCAGAGTACCCGCCACCTCACCAGAATACCCGCCACCTCACCACCTGCCACCAGAGTACCTGCCACTATGTCCAAAAGGATGTACACCCCAGAGGAGGCATACCAAATTCTCAGTCTGAGCGATGAGAGCATCGGGGAGCTCTCACCGCTCAGTTCTGTTTCAGTTTCTGGCTCAGAATATGAGCCCCCTGAAGGCAGCACCTCAGGATCTGAATTGGAGGAGGAAGCAGCCCCTCCTAAAAGAAGACGGTCGGAACCCCAGGCATCTACCAGCAGTGCCAACGGCGGTAGACCCCAGGAGGAGAGGCCCAGTTCAAGCGCTGCTAGACCCCAGGAGGAGAGGCCCAGTGTGCGCCAAAGAATTAGGGCCCAAAATCAGCTGCCAGAAAGCTTGGAAAACCCATTGTGGCTGCCTTCTACCACAGGGTCAGCCACGATCCCCCCTTTTACAGCACAGCCAGGTGTGCAGGTCAACACTGCAGGTTTTTCCAAGATGGATTTTTTTTTATTTATTTTTCCCAGAGGAATTACTTCAAATGGTCATGGACCAAACCAATCTTTGTGCCCAACAATTTATCACAGCCAACCCCAACTCCAGCTATGCCCGCCCTTTTGAATGGCGACCCCTAACAATTCCAGAGCTGAAAGTGTTTTTAGGCCTAACGCTAAACATGGGGCTTACAAAAAAAAATGAGATGCATAAGTATTGGTCGACCAAATCCATCCATCACATGCCAGTTTTTTTCTGCAGCCATGTCCAGGTCCCGATATGAAATTATTATGCGCTTCCTGCATTTTAGTGACAACTCACAGTGCCCCCCCCCGGAATCACCCACAATTTGACAAGCTGTATAAAATTCGCCCCCTAATTGATTTTTTTTCCAAAAAGTTTGCTGAACTTTATGTCCCTGACAGAAATATATCTGTGGACGAATCCCTGGTGCATTTCACAGGCCGGCTGGGTATGAAACAATACATCCCAAGTAAGAGAGCGAGGTATGGCTTGAAGCTCAACAAGCTCTGTGAAAGTGCCACTGGTTATGTGCACTCCTTCCGTGTGTACGAAGGAAAAGATTCCCAGCTCCAGCCCCCTGAGTGTCCATCGTACATGGGAATTAGTGGGAAAATTGTTTGGGAGTTGGCATTCCCACTCCTCCAAAAGGGGTATCATATATATATGGACAATTTTTATACGAGTTTGCCCCTTCTCCGCCACCTGTACCTAAAAAAAACATTGGCCTGTGGTACAATAAGAAAAAACCGGAAGGGCTTCCCACAGCGCCTTGTCGCCACAAACATTCAAAGGGGGGAATCGGCCAGCTTGAGGAATGAGGAAGTGCTGGCTGTGAAGTGGAAGGATACTAAAGATGTTTATTTGATGTCCACCATCCACAATGACACATCAGTGGAAGTTCCCAGAAGACGCGGTCCCATTCGCAAGCCTTCCTGCATCAATGCTTATAATAAATTTATGGGGGGGGGGGTGGATTTAAATGACCAGATGTTGCAGCCCTATCTGTCAATAAGAAAATCCCTTTTTTGGTATAAAAAAGTTGCAATTTACTTTTTTCATTTGGCCCTTTTAAATTCTTTTATAATTCACCAAAAATCCTCAGCAACACCCACCACCTTCATAAAATATATTGAAGACATTGTCACTTCACTTATTTATCAAGAGGAATCCCCCCCAGAAAGCATTCGCTCAGATTCTGGCGTCAGGCTACATGAGCGTCATTTTCCGGAACATATTCCACCATCAGCATCCGGAAGACGACGCCAAAAAAAATGCCGGGTGTGCACTAAGAGAGGCGTTAGGAAAGACACCAGCTTCTATTGTCCCGATTGTCCCTCCCTACCTGGCCTTTGCATCGGACAATGCTTCAGGCGATATCACACTGTGGACCACTATTAGCCCATATTTCCAATAGACTGCCATTTCCCCCCAATTTCTGTCATGAATATTTCCCTGCCTCAACCAACCATATCATTGTCTTCCATGTGAACTGACCCTGGCCTGTTTCTCGACTATGCCTCTGCCTACCGTCTGCATTGTTTATCCGCCATGTTTCTGCCTTTCAAGTGAACTGACCCTGGACTGTATCGACTATGCCTCTGCCTACCGTCTATGTCTGCCTTTTACCTGCACTGACCTCGGCTTGTTGACCATGTTTTTGCCTGCCCCTTGGACTGATCTTTTACCCTGCTACACAGGGGTCTCACATATGTGAGGGGCTCCAGAAGAGTGTTCGGAGTTCAGAAAACCAGTTTTTCTGTGTTCCCATAACAGGGTCTGGTTGTCCGGAGGCTTCAAAGAGATTTGGGTGGGAGAAGCCTCTACCCCTGTCCCCATTCTTCCCTGACCGATACCCTAAGCTTGATGGTCCTGTCTGCTCCCTGGAAAAAATACTCTGGCTGTGCTGACCATACCTCTGCCTGCTGCCTTTACTAATTATGGACAGTATTCCTGCCTGCTGCATGGACGATCCTTTGATCCTTTTGCTGCTGCTGACCACATCCCTGCCTGCTATCTGGACTAATGCATTGGCTGTGTTGACAACATCTCTACCTGTGCTGACTATTCCTGCCTGCTGCCTGTTTTGCTGTCGCTGTCCACGTTCCTGCCTGCTGCCTGTTTTGCTGTCGCTGTCTACGTTCCTGCCTGCTGCCTGGACCGATGCTCTCCTCTGTGGACCACTGCACTACTAAAACCGCAGGTAATCTTTTCTTTACCCTTTGCTCAGCAGAATGTATTTTGGTTTGTAATTGGTATGTACAGTACATGCTATGTGTTAGAAATATGAAGGGCCTTCAACAATGTGATAGGTTGGCAGGAATTTATGTGTGTAATTTATGCTCCTAGAACACCTGACAGTGCTACTTGGGCCTCTGTATGTGGCCAGGCTGTGTAAAAGTCTCACATATTTGGTATCGCCATACTCAGAAGGAGTAGCAGAATGTATTTTGGGGTGTCAGTTTTGCTATGTACATGCTATGTGTTGGAAATATCTTATAAATGGACAACTTTGTATAAAAAAAATGCGTTTTCATTTTTTTCCCACATATTCCAAAAACTTTGGGAAAAAAATGAACCATTCAAAAGACTCATTATGCCTCATATATTATACGTTGGGGTGTTAGCTTTCCAAAATGGGGTCATTTTGTGGGCGTTTCCATTGTCCTGGTGCTCCAGGGCCTTCAAAACTGTAATAGGTGGTTGAGAAATGAGATGTGTAATTTATGCATGTAGAACGCCTGACGGTGCTACTTCAATGTTGGGCCTCTGTATGTGGCCAGGCTGTGTAAAAGTCTCACACATTTGGTATCGCCATACTCAGGAGGAGTAGCAGAATGTATTTTGGGGTGTCATTTTTGCTATGAACATGCTATGTGTTGGAAATATCTTATAAATGGACAACTTTATGTAAAAAAAAAAATGCGTTTTCATTTTTTTTTTCCACAGTTTCCAAATACTACTGGAAAAAAACGAACCATTCAAAAGACTCATTATGCCTCATATATTATACGTTGGGGTGTTAGCTTTCCAAAATGGGGTCATTTTGTGGGCGTTTCCATTGTCCTGGTGCTCCAGGGCCTTCAAAACTGTAATAGGTGGTTGAGAAATGAGATGTGTAATTTATGCATGTAGAACGCCTGACGGTGCTACTTCAATGTTGGGCCTCTGTATGTGGCCAGGCTGTGTAAAAGTCTCACATATTTGGTATCGCCATACTCGGAAGGAGTAGCAGAATGTATTTTGGGGTGTCAGTTTTGCTATGTACATGCTATGTGTTGGAAATATCTTATAAATGGACAACTTTGTATAAAAAAAATGCGTTTTCATTTTTTTCCCACATATTCCAAAAACTTTGGGAAAAAAACGAACCATTCAAAAGACTCATTATGCCTCATATATTATACGTTGGGGTGTTAGCTTTCCAAAATGGGGTCATTTTGTGGGCGTTTCCATTGTCCTGGTGCTCCAGGGCCTTCAAAACTGTAATAGGTGGTTGAGAAATGAGATGTGTAATTTATGCATGTAGAACGCCTGACGGTGCTACTTCAATGTTGGGCCTCTGTATGTGGCCAGGCTGTGTAAAAGTCTCACACATTTGGTATCGCCATACTCAGGAGGAGTAGCAGAATGTATTTTGGGGTGTCATTTTTGCTATGAACATGCTATGTGTTGGAAATATCTTATAAATGGACAACTTTATGTAAAAAAAAAAATGCGTTTTCATTTTTTTCCACAGTTTCCAAATACTACTGGAAAAAAACGAACCATTCAAAAGACTCATTAGGCCTCATATATTATACGTTGGGGTGTTAGCTTTCCAAAATGGGGTCATTTTGTGGGCGTTTCCATTGTCCTGGTGCTCCAGGGCCTTCAAAACTGTAATAGGTGGTTGAGAAATGAGATGTGTAATTTATGCATGTAGAACGCCTGACGGTGCTACTTCAATGTTGGGCCTCTGTATGTGGCCAGGCTATGTAAAAGTCTCACACATGTGGTATCACTATACTCAGGAGGAGTAGCAGAATATATTTTGGGGTGTCATTGCAAGTATGCATGTGCTGTGTGAGAGAAATAACTTGTTTTTATGACAATTTTGTGCAAAAAAAAAAAAAAAAATGTTTTTTTTTATCATTTTTCCAAGAATTTTGGGAAAAAATTACAACTTCAAAAAACTCGCCAAGCCTCTTACTAAATACCTTGGAATGTCTGCTTTCCAAAAAGGGGTAATTTGGGGGGTATTTGTACTTTCCTGGCTTGTTAGGGTCTCAAGAAATGAGATAGGCCTTCAGTGAATCAGGTGTGATCAGATGTGATCATTTTCAATGATTTGCACCATAGCTTTTAGACGCTATAACTTTCACAGCAACCAAATAATATACACTTATTTGGGTTATTTTTACTAAAGATAAGTAGCAGTATACATTTTGGCCAAAATTTTGGAAAAAAAATGTTTTATTTGCAAAAATGTTCAATAGAAACTAAAAAAAAGTGTTTTTTTTTCAAAAATTTCTCTCTTTTTTCGCTAATACTGCAAAAAAAAAAAAACCCAGCAGTAATTAAATACCACCAAAAGAAAGCTCTGTTTGTGAGAAAAAAAATGATAAAAAAATTTGGTTTGGGTAGCATGTAGCATGACTGAGTAATTGTCATTCAAAGTGTGAGAGCGCTGAAAGCTAAAAATTGGTCTGGTATTGAAGTGGTTAAAAAGAAAAAAGGATTGGTGTTTAAAAGCCCTGTATTGAAGTGGTTAAAGTTTTACTCATGGACTAGGTGGAGGTCTTCTTAAGGAAAGACTCACGGGTCAAAAAACGTTTTGATGTCTGGGAATTCTTTATCCAAACCCTACCCGTAGGCACCAGTCTATAGTGCAATGTTTCGAACATATCCAATGGTGCAAAACTAAATTGCTAATCAATGATCCCCTAATTGACACGTTATCCTCCACTTAACTTTAAATATGCTTTAAAACCAAGTATTTGAGGCTTACCCCCTTCCATCTCCACAAGCTATCTATTTAACTGGCCACCCTCCATCTTGGTACTTAATGTGACACATTTTTAGACTCTGATCTACTAGTTTAATTTTAAACTATGTTCACAAATTGTAAATTGCCATTTCAGTTTTTTTTTTTTTGGTCAAATGTTACAGCCACTAATATAGTTAAATGCATGCTCACTTAAACAAAAAAAAACATGAAATTGTTTACCTGCACTATGTGGAGGACTATTTTTAACATGTTTTGATGGTTTGCTGATGGTTTGAAGAGGTGTCTTCATATGATGATCATCTGGCAATGTCCTGTTCCCTTACTGGAGAGCTTACCTTTATGCGAGATGTGACCTGTTATTAGTTTGAGGTCCTAATATTTGGTAAGAGTCCTTAGTGCTTGTGGTGGTGGCTAGTGCTCACACAGAGGAATCTTCTAATTAAGGATTTAGGAGTGGACTGTTTTGGGTCACCTTTTACTCCAAGGAAGCTTTTTGGACTTTTGAAATTCCACCTGTATGTCCACTTGTGACTCCAGGTGATCTCAATCTGGTTCTCGGCACTTCAAAGACCACCTTTTGAACCCATCAGAGATATTCCTCTGTCAATACTTACCCAAAAGGTTTCTTTTCTTATTGGCATCACATCTGTGAGGCGAGTTTCTGAGTTGGCACTCCTCTCTTGTACAGAACCCTTCCTTGTTCTGCATGGAGACAATCTTGTTTTATTCCTTTTAGTGGGTTGGGGAAGGATGTGCTTTTATTTACAATAATATATATTTTCTGAAATGTAATATTACTACATTTTAAGTAGGAATTGATGCTCTATGTGGAGCCAAATCCACTTGAGCGAAAAAGAGGGATAGAGGGAGATAATAGAAGGGGTTGGGGGAGCAGTAGCCAGTTCTCATTGGAATACATTCTTGATGCTGAGGGTCTTATTAATATTCTCTCTATTTTTTATATAATACTAGCCATTCTCAACAAGGGTTCCATGGAAGGATTCCTCTAAAGTTTGCTAGGGGGTTCCTACATTTGTGTCTGATTAACCTCTCATCTGATTGTGCCTTGATAAACCACTTGGCAGAGCCAGCAGCACGATACCAATAATCTTTTTGTCATGGTTATGCAGTAATCTTTGTCAGCTTACCTCTCCTCCTCCATGTGTTCACCTTTAGAGGCCAGCCCCCCTCACTTGACTGCTTATATAATCTTCCCTCAGCATAGCTCCACCTCAGCCTCTAATTACGAACACTATATTAATCTATGCATCGCAAGCCAACCTTGCTGATCAACCATTGTGTGTTTAGCTTTCATGTGCTACTTGCTGTGTCTCCTACGTCTGATTTCAGTTACCGATTGCTACACTTGGCAATGCTATTCAGTCAGCCTTTCATCAGTTATGCCAGCCCAGCCCATGCCCAGCGAGCTTCCTTCTTTTTCCTATTCAGGACCTTCTGTAATCTGGCCTCACCCTGCTACTACTACATCCAGTCACACTTGTCTAAGAGGCTTAATCCATCCTTTGGATAGACTGCCTCATTCGGCCAGGTAGGGTTTTCAACCTTCCTTTCTGGACTCTCTGCATTCTGCTTGTGTTTCAGCTATCCAGCTTGACTCGTCACCTTCTAACTAACCTGGTCTCAGGGATCCACTGACTTTTGCCCAGTCTGATGGTCCGTTGCTGGATGTCCAGCTCATCTTTAAGGGTCTGGGGGACCCTGCTCAGACTCCGGATGGTCTTCTCATGCCCTTACCCATTCCTAAGAAGCTTTTAGTCCTCAATAAGTCCTCTCGTCCTCTCCCTACCTCGGTTTCGGACTCTGAGGATAATCTAAAGTATGAGGTTAGTAAAGTTCTGGATTCCCAGTGCCGTAGAGGCATTCTTCAGTACCTCGTACATTGGAAAGGGTTTGGTCCTGAGCAGAGGTCTTGGATCACTGCATCTGAGATCTTTGCGCCTCGTCTGTTGAGGAGGTTTCATCTGAAGTTTCCCTTTAAGCCTGGGCCCAGGAGGGGGAGGCCTTGTAAGAGAGGGGTACTGTCATGGTTATGTAGTAATCTTTCTCTGTCACAGTGGCGGCCCGTCCATGGGGGGCGCCCGGGCGCCCCCCCCCCCCCCCCCCCTCCTTGCAGTTAAAAAAAAAAAAAAAAAAAGTTAAAAAAAAAAAAAATGTATTTAAACATGTCCCTTTAAGGGCGCCGGGCACAGTGCAGTATGCACCGCTCTATCACCAATAGATAGATTCATGCATTGCATGAATCTATCTATTGGTCACCTCTGCCGCCCCCTATTCAGGTGTCCGGCCCCTGATCGGGCGCCGGGCATCTGAATTACAGTGGGGGGGGTGTTGCTGGAAGCGCCCCTATTAGAGCTGTAAGCTCTAATAGGGGACCCTATTAGAGCGGTGTGCTCTAATAGGCTTCCCTAAGTGTAAACAGCGGGCGCACGGCCGTGCGTTCGCTGATTACACAGTATTGTGTTAGGGAAGCGAATACATCGCTTCCCTAACACAGACCCGCCTCTCAGCCAATCAGGTTGCCAGGTCTGTTACCTGTAACCTGATTGGCTGAAGTCACAGGCGCTGTGATTGGACGCTAGGCGTCCAATCATAGCAAAAGACAGGCGCGGGAGAAGAAGACCCCGGGTTAAAGAAACCAAGGATGTCCTGGCCGACTTCTTTCCACAGACGGTAGGCAAACTCTTCTTTTAGTTTTTTGCATGTTACTTATGTGTCATCAAGTCTATTGTATGGCTATTGTAGTGATATTGCTGTTCGTGGTACAGGGGAGCACGCCTTGGATGAAACACTGTATCTCCTGTACACTTCAGAAGAGGGGCTCGGGAACCTGCAGACAGCTGAACTGCCTTCTGACACTTGTGGATCTCCTTGCAGCTGCCAACTTTCTCCCTCAGGCAGCTCTGCAGGGGCAGGGATCAGTTCTACATACTGGCAAGTGGTAAAGTGAGCTGCAGTCTCAGTCTGCCTGTGTCTCTGTCGGGTCCTGAAACTCCCACTCGTCAATGTTATCTCTGGTCAGTGTGAGCAGGAAGTTTGCTTCTCCTCCTCAGTACTGACCTCTGATCTCCCTCCCTCCAGATCGTGCTCTCACTGCTCTGTGTTCACTGAACTCCAGGGTTTGGATGGAGCAGTGCTTCTGCTGGAGGAGGTGAGTGTGTGGTGTGTGTGTGTGTGGGAGGGGGGGGGGGGTTGCTGCTGGAAAAAGTCACAAAACTTTAGGATTTTGGAGAGAGGTGACTATGAAGCCAGCCTAGAACTGCAGATAGCTGTCAATGCAGTGCTGAGCAAGAAGCCAGTGGACACATCTCTCTCTCCAGCTGCCAGGAATCTCTGCCCAGCCATTTCTATATACCATCCCTAAGGTCCCTTTATACTTCACATAGCAGTAACAAACATTCCTGCTCACATTTTCATTTTTTTTTCTTGTTTTTCACACATAGGTTAACCCATTCACTTGAATGGGCTGCCATATGTGACAAACACATCATAGAGGCTGCAGAAAATGTTAAGGCATGCAACTTTGCCACAAGACAAAACACATGTCTGCTCATTGCATTTAGGGTGCCATTAACAATTATTGGGCACCACAAGTTCTATGCACATGTCTAGTGCATTTCCAAAATGCACTGCAAATTGCCCATTACCTGTGTACATTGTCACACATTCAGGTAACCTCAAATGTTAATGTGGCCTAATGTCTCGTATACACTGCTAGTTTACTTTTTTTACTAAACCCCACAGGCTGAACAATAAAAACCTGACACCTCAGGTCAGAGCTGCTTTACTAACAATCCAATGTTAGTACAGTGATCTCCCCTGCTATTCTATTGTGTTCTGACGAGGGGACGCCCCACCAGAACACTCCGGTCAGGGAGATGGTCAGCAGCCCTTTTTTGATCAAGCCTCTTCGACATAAGCATACATGCCATGGCTGTGATGCTTTACTTCAGAGCTGAGGCATTTGTACTGCAGGCTGCAGAATTTGACAGGAAGCACCACCTGTCAAACTTCCCATTGAGTTCAATGGGGCTGCTCTGCACCTTGAAGCCAAATACTTAGCTTACAGCTGCAATGCGGTCTCACAATGTAAAATTGCCACTCAGCAATAAAAAAAAAACAACAGGTGTCATGAGGCAGCAGTAGCAAGGCTCTTATTTCTGCCATGGCTGCAAAGCATGCCATTGTGACCATGGCATTTCAGCGATTTGATTTCCCGAGGGGGGGGGGGGCCCTGCCAGGTAGGTTGTAGGGGGCCCCGTGATTTCTAACAGCAGCCCTGCTGAGCAGCATATTCCCTGATTGTGCATGCTGCCCTGTCTACACAAGTGCTTCGTCTACCTATAGATTAGTTGTTACAAAGTAATACAAAACACTAGTATTGACCCACAGTAACAACCACGACTCCTTATGATGTCTGCATTTTTTCAAACTGAATAATTTGGCACCTTAAAAACTCCCATTTGTCGCACCTTGTTGTTAATGCTTTCTTAAGGCTATACATTATACAATTTTCTTGTACATATTTCCTTTAGATTTACAAAAAACATATAATACGAGATCAAACCTAAACACTTTCAATTTGTATGCAATCAGGCAGGTCCTTGCACTACATAGTTGAAGGTAAATCTA
>CM053030.1:358337531-358396071 GCA_028564925.1 Lithobates sylvaticus | reverse complement strand
CATCACACAGAGCTATATTTGCTCCCCAAACTCCTATATGTACTTGTATAGGTTATCCCCATCACACAGACTCTACCTTTTGTTCCCAACAGCCACCCATAGGAATTCTTGAGTGTTCGTGTCCCAGCAAACAGAGCCTCCTATATTGTGCTGCCCTAGATGCACCCATTGAGGTCTTCTATTGTGTTAGTGGCAGCAAACAGAGCTTCCTCTATATATTGTTCCCAGAAGCACCCATAGGACTTGGTAGTGGGTTTGAACAATTGGCATCACACAGAGTACTATATTTTCTTCCCAGAAGCTCCCATAGGAATTCTAGATGCGTTAGTCTACATCACACAGAGCTCCTATAATTTCTTTCCCATGAAGCAACCATCATATGCCCTTGTCTGTGTGTTAGTCCCATCACACAGAGCTCCTAAATTATTGTTCCCCATAGAAGCATCTCTATAGGACTTGAAGTTGTTAGTCACAATCACACAGAGCTCCTATATTTTCTTCCCAGAAGTGCACCCTATAGGACTTCTAGTGTGTTTTAGATCCCATCACACAGAGCTCCCTATATCTTTGTTCCCATAAGCAACCCATAGGAGTTTGTATGTGAGTCCCCTTTCACAACACTGAATTCCTATATATTCTTTGCAGAAAGACCATGAGGAACTGTGTTTCACACTACAGTCCCAGCACACAGAGCTCATACGCATTTTCTTCCCAGAAGCACCTATAGGACTTGAAGTGTGTTAGTCCAACCACACAGAGCTCCTATATTTTCTTCCAGAAGCACCTATAGGACTTGTAGTGTGTTAGTCCCCATCACACAGAGCTATATTTTCTTCCCAGAAGCACCTATTAGGACGATGAGAGTTGTTAGTCCCCATCACACAAGCAGCTCACCCATCAATTAGTGTTCCCAGAAAGCACCTATAGGACTTGTAAGTGTGTTGGTCCTCATCACACAGAGCTCCTATATATTTTCTCCCAGGAAGCACCGTATAGGACTTGTAGTGTGTTAGTCCCATCACACAGAGCTCCTATATTTTGAGATTGCCCAGAAGCAGACCTCATAGGACTTGGTCAGATTGTGTGTTAGTCCCATCACACAGAGCTCCTATATTTTGTTCCCCAGAAGCACAGATAGGACTTCTAGTGTGTTAGTCCCCACCAGCCACTCAGAGCTCCTATATTTTCTTCCCAGTAAAGCACCCATAGGACTTGTATGTGTGTTAGTGGCATCACACAGAGCTCCTATATTTTCTTCCCAGAAGCACCCATAGACTTGTAGTGTGTTAGTCCCATCACAGCAGAGCTCCTATATTTTTCTTCCCAGAAGCACCAATAGGACTTCAATTGTGTGTTAGTGCCATCACAGAGAGCTCCTATATTTTCTTCCCAGAAGCACCCTAGGACTTGTAGTGTGTTAGTCCCCATCACACAGAGCTATATTTTCTTCCCAGAAGCACCTATATTACTTGTAGTGTGTTAGTCCCAACACACAGAGCTCCTATATTTTCTTCCCAGAAGCACCAATAGGACTTGTAGTGTGTTTTAGTCCCATCACACAGAGCTCCTATATTTTCTTCCCAGAAGCACCTATAGGACTTGTAGTGTGTTAGTGGCAGTCATCACACAGAGCTCCTATATTTTGTTCCCAGAAGCACCCATAGGACTTGTAGTGTGTTATCCCATCACACAGAGTTCCTATATTTTCTTCCCAGAAGCACCTATAGGACTTGTAGTGTGTTAGTCCCATCACACAGAGCTCCATATTTTCTTCCCAGAAGCACCCATAGGACTTGTAGTGTGTTAGTCCCATCACACAGAGCTCCTATATTTTCGTCCCAGAAGCACCTATAGGACTTGTAGTGTGTTAGTCCCCATCACACAGAGATCCTATATTTTCTTCCCAGAAGCACCTATAGGACTTGTAGTGTGTTAGTCCCATCACACAGAGCTCTATATTTTCTTCCCATAAGCACCTATAGGACTTGTAGTGTGTTAGTCCCCATCACACAGAGCTCCTATATTTTCTTCCCAGAAGCAGCCATAGGACTTGTAGTGTGTTAGTCCCATCACACAGAGCTCCTATAATTTCTTCCCAGAAGCACCAATAGGACTTGTAGTGTGTTAGTCCCATCACACAGAGCTATATTTGTTCCCAGAAGCACCAATAGGACTTGTAGTGTGTTAGTCCCATCACACAGAGCTCCTATATTTTCTTCCCAGAAGCACCTATAGGAACTTGTAGTGTGTTAGTCCCATCACACAGAGCTCCTATATTTTGTTTCCCAGAAGCACCCATAGGACTTGTAGTGTGTTAGTCCATCACACAGAGCTATATATTTTCTTCCCAGAAGCACCTATAGGGACTTGTAGTGTGTTAGTCCCATCACACAGAGCTCCTATATTTTATTCCCAGAAGCACCCATAGGACGTGAAGTGTGTTAGTCCCATCACACAGAGCTCCTATATTTTCTTCCCAGAAAGCACCTATAGGACTTGTAGTGTGTTAGTCCCATCACACAGAGCTCCTATATTTTCTTCCCAGAAGCACCTATAGGACTTGTAGTGTGTTAGTCCCATCACACAGAGCTCATATTTTCTACCCAGAAGCACCTATAGGACTTGTAGTGTGTTAGTCCCATCACACAGAGCTCCTATATTTTCTTCCCAGAAGCACCTATAGGACTTGTAGTGTGTTAGTCCCATCACACAGAGCTCCTATTTTCTTCCCAGAAGCACCTATAGGACTTGTAGTGTGTAGTCCCATCACACAGAGCTCCTATATTTTCTTCCCAGAAGCACCCATAGGACTTGTAGTGTGTTAGTCCCATCACACAGAGCTATATTTTTCTTCCCAGAAGCACCATAGGACTTGTAGTGTGTTAGTCCCATCACACAGAGCTCTATTTTCTTTCCAGAAGCACCATAGGACTTGAAGTGTGTTAGTCCCATCACACAGAGCTATATTTTCTTCCCAGAAGCACCTATAGGGACTTGTAGTGTGTTAGTGGCATCACACAGAGCTCCCTATATTTTCTTCCCAGAAGCACCTATAGGACTTGTAGTGTGTTAGGTCCCATCACACAGAGCTCCTATTATTTTCTTCCCAGAAGCACCTATAGGACTTGAAGTGTGTTAGTCCCATCACACAGAGTTCCTATATTTTGTTCCCAGAAGCACCCATAGGACTTGATGTGTGTTAGTCCCATCACACAGAGCTCCTATATTTTCTTCCCAGAAGCACCCATAGGACTTGTAGTGTGTTAGTCCCATCACACAGAGCTCCTATATTTTGCTTCCCAGAAGCACCTATAGGACTTCTAGTGTGTTAGTGCATCACACAGAGCTCATATATTTCTTCCCAGAAGCACCCATAGGACTTGTAGTGTGTTAGTCCCATCACACAGAGATCCTATATTTTCTTCCCAGAAGCACCCTATAGGACTTGTAGTGTGTTAGTCCCATCACACAGAGCTCCTATATTTCTTCCCAGAAGCACCTATAGGACTTCAAGTGTGTTAGTCCCATCACACAGAGCCTATATTTTGTTCCCAGAGCACCTATAGGACTTGAAGTGTGTTAGTCCCCATCACACAGAGCTCCTATATTTTCTTCCCAGAAGCACCCATAGGACTTGTAGTGTGTTAGTCCCATCACACAGAGTTCCTATATTTTCTTCCCAGAAGCACCCTATAGGACTTGTAGTGTGTTAGTCCCATCACACAGAGCTCCTATATTTTCTTCCCAGAAGCACCCATAGGACTTTGTAGTGTGTTAGTCCCATCACACAGAGCTCCTATATTTTGTTCCCAGAAGCACCTATAGGACTTGTAGTGTGTTAGTCCCATCACACAGAGCTCCTATATTTTGCTTCCCAGAAGCACCCATAGGACTTGTAGTGTGTTAGTCCCCATCACACAGAGCTCCTATATTTTGTTCCCAGAAGCACCTATAGGACTTGTATTGTGTGTTAGTCCCATCACACAGAGCTCCTATATTTTGTTCCCAGAAGCACCCATAGGACTTGTAGTGTGTTAGTCCCATCACACAGAGCTCCTATATTTCTTCCCAGAAGCACCTATAGGACTTGTAGTGTGTTAGTGGCATCACACAGAGCTCCTATAATTTTCTTCCCAGAAGCACCTATAGGACTTGTAGTGTGTTAGTCCCATCACACAGAGTTCCTATATTTTCTTCCCAGAAGCACCTATAGGACTTGTAGTGTGTTTAGTCCCATCACACAGAGCTCCTATATTTTCTTCCCAGAAGCACCTATAGGAACTTGTAGTGTGTTAGTCCCATCACACAGAGCTCCTTTATTTTCTTCCCAGAAGCACCTATAGGACTTGTAGTGTGTTAGTCCCATCACACAGAGCTCTATATTTTCTTCCCAGAAGCACCTATAGGACTTGTAGTGTGTTAGTCCCATCACACAGAGCTCCTATATTTTGTTCCCAGAAGCACCTATAGGACTTGTAGTGTGTTAGTCCCATCACACAGAGCTATATTTTCTTCCCAGAAGCTCCTATAGGACTTGTAGTGTGTTAGTCCCATCACACAGAGCTCCTATATTTTGTTCCCAGAAGCACCATAGGACTTGTAGTGTGTTAGTCCCATCACACAGTGCTTCTATATTTTCTTCGCAGAAGCACCCATAGGACTTGTAGTGTGTTAGTCCCCATCACACAGAGCTCCTATATTTTGTTCCCAGAAGCACCTATAGGACTTGAAGTGTGTTTAGTCCCATCACACAGAGCTCTATATTTTCTTCCCAGAAGCACCCATAGGACTTGTAGTGTGTTAGTCCCATCACACAGAGATCCTATATATTTTGTTCCCAGAAGCACCTATAGGACTTGAAGTGTGTTAGTCCCATCACACAGAGCTAATATTTTCTTCCCAGAAGCACCTATAGGACTTGAAGTGTGTTAGTCCCATCACACAGAGATCCTATATTTTGTTCCCAGAAGCACCTATAGGACTTGAAGTGTGTTAGTCCCATCACACAGAGCTCCTATATTTTCTTCCCAGAAGCACCCATAGGACTTGTAGTGTGTGTTAGTCCCATCACACAGAGATCCTATATTTTGTTCCCAGAAGCACCTATAGGACTTGAAGTGTGTTAGTCCCATCACACAGAGATCCTATATTTTCTTCCCAGAAGCACCTATAGGACTTGATGTGTGTTAGTCCCATCACACACAGCTCCTATATTTTCTTCCCAGAAGCACCTATAGGACTTGAAGTGTGTTAGTCCCATCACACAGAGCTATATTTTCATTCCCAGAAGCACCTATAGGACTTGTAGTGTGTTAGTCCCATCACACAGAGCTCCTATATTTTTGTTCCAGAAGCACCTATAGGACTTGAAGTGTGTTAGTCCCATCACACAGAGCTATATTTTCTTCCCAGAAGCACCTAATAGGACTTGTAGTGTGTTAGTCCCATCACACAGAGATCCTATATTTTCTTCCCAGAAGCACCTATAGGACTTGTAGTGTGTTAGTCCCATCACACAGAGCTCCTATATTTTTCTTCCCAGAAGCACCTATAGGACTTGTAGTGTGTTAGTCCCATCACACAGAGATCCTATATTTTCTTCCCAGAAGCACCTATAGGACTTGAAGTGTGTTAGTCCCATCACACAGAGCTTCCTATATTTTCTTCCCAGAAGCACCTATAGGACTTGTAGTGTGTTAGTCCCATCACACAGAGTTCCTATATTTTGTTCCCAGAAGCACCTATAGGACTTTGTAGTGTGTTAGTCCCATCACACAGAGCCTATATTTTCTTCCCAGAAGCACCTATAGGACTTGTAGTGTGTTAGTCCCATCACACAGAGCTATATTTTCTTCCCAGAAGCACCTATAGGACTGAAGTGTGTTAGTCCCATCACACAGAGCTATATTTTCTTCCCAGAAGCACCTATAGGACTTGTAGTGTGTTAGACCCATCACACAGAGCTCCTATATTTTTTTCCAGAAGCACCTATAGGACTTGTAGTGTGTTAGTCCCATCACACAGAGCTTATATTTTCTTTCCAGAAGCACCATAGGACTTGTAGTGTGTTAGTCCCATCACACAGAGATCCTATATTTTCTTCCCAGAAGCACCTATAGGACTTGTAGTGTGTTAGTCCCATCACACAGAGCTCCTATATTTTCTTCCCAGAAGCACCTATAGGACTTGTAGTGTGTTAGTCCCATCACACAGAGATCCTATATTTTCTTCGCAGAAGCACCTATAGGACTTGAAGTGTGTTAGTCCCATCACACAGAGATCCTATATTTTCTTCCCAGAAGCACCTATAGGACTTGTAGTGTGTTAGTCCCATCACACAGAGATCTATATTTTCTTCCCAGAAGCACCTATAGGACTTGTAGTGTGTTAGTCCCATCACACAGAGCTAATATTTTCTTCCCAGAAGCACCCATAGGACTTGTAGTGTGTTAGTCCCATCACACAGAGATCCTATATTTTCTTCCCAGAAGCACCTATAGGACTTGTATTGTGTGTTAGTGCCATCACACAGAGCTCCATATTTTCTTCCCAGAAGCACCTATAGGACTTGAAGTGTGTTAGTCCCATCACACAGAGATCCTATATTTTGTTCCCAGAAGCACCTATAGGACTTGTATTGTGTTAGTCCCATCACACAGAGCTCCTATATTTTCTTCCAGAAGCACCCATAGGACTTGTAGTGTGTTTAGTCCCATCACACAGAGCTCCTATATTTTCTTTCCCAGAAGCACCTATAGGACTTGTAGTGTGTTAGTCCCCATCACACAGAGCTCCTATTTTCTTCCCAGAAGCACCTATAGGACTTGTATAGTGTGTTAGTCCCATCACACAGATCCTATATTTTCTTCCCAGAAGCACCTATAGGACTTGTAGTGTGTTAGTCCCATCACACAGAGCTATATTTTCTTCCCAGAAGCACCCATAGGACTTGTAGTGTGTTAGTCCCATCACACAGAGCTATATTTTCTTCCCAGAAGCACCCATAGGACTTGTAGTGTGTTAGTCCCATCACACAGAGCTCCTATATTTTCTTCCCAGAAGCACCTATAGGACTTGTAGTGTGTTAGTCCCATCACACAGAGCTCCTATATTTTCTTCCCAGAAGCACCCATAGGACTTGTAGTGTGTTAGTCCCCATCACACAGAGCTCCTATATTTTCTTCCCAGAAGCACCCATAGGACTTGTAGTGTGTTAGTCCCATCACACAGAGCTCCTATATTTTCTTCCCAGAAGCACCCATAGGACTTGTAGTGTGTTAGTCCCCATCACACAGAGATCCTATATTTTCTTCCCAGAAGCACCTATAGGACTTGAAGTGTGTTAGTCCCATCACACAGAGCTCCTATATTTTCTTCCCAGAAGCACCATAGGACTTGTAGTGTGTTAGTCCCATCACACAGAGCTCCTATATTTTCTTCCCAGAAGCACCCATAGGACTTGTAGTGTGTTAGTCCCATCACACAGAGGTCCTATATTTTCTTCCCAGAAGCACCTATAGGACTTGTAGTGTGTTAGTCCCATCACACAGAGCTCCTATATTTTTTCCCCCAGAAGCACCTATAGGACTTCTAGTGTGTTAGTCCCATCACACAGAGCTCCTATATTTTGTTCCCAGAAGCACCTATAGGACTTGTAGTGTGTTAGTCCCATCACACAGAGCTCCTATATTTTTCTTCCCAGAAGCACCATAGGACTTGTAGTGTGTTAGTCCCATCACACAGAGCTCCTATATTTTCTTCCCAGAAGCACCCATAGGACTTGTAGTGTGTTAGTCCCATCACACAGAGCTCCTATATTTTCTTCCCAGAAGCACCATAGGACTTGTAGTGTGTTAGTCCCATCACACAGAGCTCCTATATTTTCTTCCAGAAGCACCCATAGGACTTGTAGTGTGTTAGTCCCATCACACAGAGCTCCTATATTTTCTTCCCAGAAGCACCCATAGGACTTGTAGTGTGTTAGTCCCATCACACAGAGCTCCTATATTTTCTTCCCAGAAGCACCCATAGGACTTGTAGTGTGTTAGTCCCCATCACACAGAGCTCCTATATTTTCTTCCCAGAAGCACCTATAGGACTTGTAGTGTGTTAGTCCCATCACACAGAGCTCCTATATTTTCTTCCCAGAAGCACCCATAGGACTTGTAGTGTGTTAGTCCCATCACACAGAGCTCCTATATTTTCTTCCCAGAAGCACCCATAGGACTTCTAGTGTGTTAGTGGCATCACACAGAGCTCCTATATTTTCTTCCCAGAAGCACCCATAGGACTTGTAGTGTGTTAGTGGCATCACACAGAGCTCCTATATTTTTCTTCCCAGAAGCACCTATAGGACTTGAAGTGTGTTAGTCCCATCACACAGAGTCCTATATTTTCTTCCCAGAAGCACCCATAGGACTTGTAGTGTGTTAGTCCCATCACACAGAGCTCATATATTTTCTTCCCAGAAGCACCATAGGACTTGTAGTGTGTTAGTCCCATCACACAGAGCTCCTATATTTTCTTCCAGAAGCACCCATAGGACTTGTAGTGTGTTAGTCCCATCACACAGAGCTCCTATATTTTCTTCCCAGAAGCACCCATAGGACTTGTAGTGTGTTAGTCCCCATCACACAGAGCTCCTATATTTTCTTCCAGAAGCACCCATAGGACTTGTAGTGTGTTAGTCCCATCACACAGAGCTCCTATATTTTTGTTCCCAGAAGCACCTATAGGACTTGTAGTGTGTTAGTCCCATCACACAGAGCTCCTATATTTTCTTCCCAGAAGCACCCATAGGACTTGTAGTGTGTTAGTCCCATCACACAGAGCTCCTATATTTTCTTCCAGAAGCACCCATAGGACTTGTAGTGTGTTAGTCCCATCACACAGAGCTCCTATATTTTCTTCCCAGAAGCACCTATAGGACTTGTAGTGTGTTAGTCCCATCACACAGAGCTCCTATATTTTCTTCCCAGAAGCACCCATAGGACTTGTAGTGTGTTAGTCCATCACACAGAGCTCCTATATTTTCTTCCCAGAAGCACCCATAGGACTTGTAGTGTGTTAGTCCCATCACACAGAGATCCTATATTTTCTTCCAGAAGCACCCATAGGACTTGTAGTGTGTTAGTCCCATCACACAGAGATCCTATATTTTCTTCCCAGAAGCACCCCATAGGACTTGTAGTGTGTTAGTCCCATCACACAGAGTTCCTATATTTTCTTCCCAGAAGCACCCATAGGACTTGTAGTGTGTTAGTCCCATCACACAGAGTTCCTATATTTTCTTCCCAGAAGCACCCATAGGACTTGTAGTGTGTTAGTCCATCACACAGAGCTCCTATATTTTCTTCCCAGAAGCACCTATAGGATTGTAGTGTGTTAGTCCCATCACACAGAGCTCCTATATTTTCTTCCCAGAAGCACCATAGGACTTGTAGTGTGTTAGTCCCATCACACAGAGATCCTATATTTTCTTCCAGAAGCACCCATAGGACTTGTAGTGTGTTAGTCCCATCACACAGAGCTCCTATATTTTCTTCCCAGAAGCACCATAGGACTTGTAGTGTGTTAGTCCCATCACACAGAGCTCCTATATTTTCTTCCAGAAGCACCCATAGGACTTGTAGTGTGTTAGTCCCATCACACAGAGCTCATATATTTTCTTCCCAGAAGCACCCATAGGACTTGTAGTGTGTTAGTCCCATCACACAGAGCTCCTATATTTTCTTCCCAGAAGCACCTATAGGACTTGTAGTGTGTTAGTCCATCACACAGAGATCCTATATTTTCTTCCCAGAAGCACCCATAGGACTTGTAGTGTGTTAGTCCCATCACACAGAGCTCCTATATTTTCTTCCCAGAAGCACCTATAGGACTTGTAGTGTGTTAGTCCCATCACACAGAGATCCTATATTTTGTTCCCAGAAGCACCTATAGGACTTGTAGTGTGTTAGTCCCATCACACAGAGCTCCTATATTTTCTTCCCAGAAGCACCTATAGGACTTGTAGTGTGTTAGTCCCATCACACAGAGATCTCCTATATTTTCTTCCCAGAAGCACCCATAGGACTTGTAGTGTGTTAGTCCATCACACAGAGCTATATTTTTTTCTTCCCAGAAGCACCTATAGGACTTGTAGTGTGTTAGTCCCATCACACAGAGCTCCTATATTTTCTTCCCAGAAGCACCCATAGGACTTGTAGTGTGTTAGTCCCCATCACACAGAGCTCCTATATTTCTGTCCCAGAAGCACCCATAGGACTTGTAGTGTGTTAGTCCCATCACACAGAGCTCCTATATTTTCTTCCCAGAAGCACCTATAGGACTTGTAGTGTGTTAGTCCCATCACACAGAGCTCCTCTATTTTGTTCCCAGAAGCACCCATAGGACTTGTAGTGTGTTAGTCCCATCACACAGAGCTCCTATATTTTCTTCCCAGAAGCACCATAGGACTTGTAGTGTGTTAGTCCCATCACACAGAGCTCCTATATTTTTCTTCCCAGAAGCACCTATAGGACTTGTAGTGTGTTAGTCCCATCACACAGAGCTCCTATATTTTCTTCCCAGAAGCACCCATAGGACTTGTAGTGTGTTAGTGCCATCACACAGAGCTCCTATATTTTCTTCCCAGAAGCACCCATAGGACTTGTAGTGTGTTAGTCCCATCACACAGAGCTCCTATATTTTCTTCCCAGAAGCACCCATAGGACTTGGAGTGTGTTAGTCCCATCACACAGAGCTCCTATATTTTCTTCCCAGAAGCACCTATAGGACTTGAAGTGTGTTAGTCCCATCACACAGAGCTCCTATATTTTCTTCCCAGAAGCACCATAGGACTTGTAGTGTGTTAGTCCCATCACACAGAGCTCCTATATTTTCTCCCCAGAGCACCTATAGGACTTGTAGTGTGTTAGTCCCATCACACAGAGCTCCTATATTTTCTTCCCAGAAGCACCCATAGGACTTGTAGTGTGTTAGTCCCATCACACAGAGCTCCTATATTTTCTTCCCAGAAGCACCCATAGGACTTGTAGTGTGTTAGTCCCATCACACAGAGCTCCTATATTTTCTTCCAGAAGCACCTATAGGACTTGTAGTGTGTTAGTCCCATCACACAGAGTTCCTATATTTTCTTCCCAGAAGCACCTATAGGACTTGTAGTGTGTTAGTCCCATCACACAGAGCTCCTATATTTTCTTCCCAGAAGCACCAATAGGACTTGTAGTGTGTTAGTGGCATCACACAGAGTCCTATATTTTCTTCCCAGAAGCACCTATAGGACTTGTAGTGTGTTAGTCCCATCACACAGAGTTCCTATATTTTCTTCCCAGAAGCACCTATAGGACTTGTAGTGTGTTAGTCCCATCACACAGAGCTCCTATATTTTCTTCCCAGAAGCACCCATAGGACTTGTAGTGTGTTAGTCCCATCACACAGAGCTCCTATATTTTTTCCCAGAAGCACCTATAGGACTTGTAGTGTGTTAGTCCCATCACACAGAGCTCCTATATTTTCTTCCCAGAAGCACCCATAGGACTTGTAGTGTGTTAGTCCCATCACACACAGAGCTCCTATATTTTGTTCCAGAAGCACCCATAGGACTTGTAGTGTGTTAGTGGCATCACACAGAGCTCCTATATTTTCTTCCCAGAAGCACCTATAGGACTTGTAGTGTGTTAGTGGCATCACACAGAGCTCCTATATTTTCTTCCAGAAGCACCCATAGGACTTGTAGTGTGTTAGTCCCATCACACAGAGCTCCTATATTTTCTTCCCAGAAGCACCCATAGGACTTGTAGTGTGTTAGTCCATCACACAGAGCTCCTATATTTTCTTCCCAGAAGCACCCATAGGACTTTAGTGTGTTAGTCCCATCACACACAGAGCTCCTATATTTTCTTCCCAGAAGCACCCATAGGACTTGTATGTGTTAGTGGCATCACACAGAGTTCCTATATTTTCTTCCCAGAAGCACCTATAGGACTTGTAGTGTGTTAGTCCCATCACACAGAGCTCCTATATTTTCTTCCCAGAAGCACCCTATAGGACTTGTAGTGTGTTAGTCCCATCACACAGAGCTCCTATATTTTCTTCCCAGAAGCACCCATAGGACTTGTAGTGTGTTAGTCCATCACACAGAGCTCCTATATTTTCTTCCCAGAAGCACCTATAGGACTTGTAGTGTGTTAGTCCCATCACACAGAGCTCCTATATTTTCTTCCCAGAAGCACCCATAGGACTTGTAGTGTGTTAGTCCCATCACACAGAGCTCCTATATTTTCTTCCCAGAAGCACCCATAGGACTTGTAGTGTGTTAGTCCCATCACACAGATCCTATATTTTCTTCCCAGAAGCACCTATAGGACTTAGTGTGTTAGTCCCATCACACAGAGCTCCTATATTTTTTCCCAGAAGCACCCATAGGACTTGTAGTGTGTTAGTCCATCACACAGAGCTATATTTTCTTCCCAGAAGCACCCATAGGACTTGTAGTGTGTTAGTCCCATCACACAGAGCTCCTATATTTTCTTCCCAGAAGCACCCATAGGACTTGTAGTGTGTTAGTCCCATCACACAGAGCTCCTATATTTTCTTCCCAGAAGCACCTATAGGACTTGTAGTGTGTTAGTCCCATCACACAGAGCTCCTATATTTTCTTCCCAGAAGCACCCATAGGACTTGTAGTGTGTTAGTCCCCATCACACAGAGCTCCTATATTTTCTTCCCAGAAGCACCATAGGACTTGTAGTGTGTTAGTCCCATCACACAGAGCTATATTTTCTTCCCAGAAGCACCATAGGACTTGTAGTGTGTTAGTCCCATCACACAGAGCTCCTATTTTCTTCCCAGAAGCACCTATAGGACTTGTAGTGTGTTAGTCCCATCACACAGAGCTCCTATATTTTCTTCCCAGAAGCACCCATAGGACTTGTAGTGTTTTAGTCCCATCACACAGAGTTCCTATATTTTCTTCCCAGAAGCACCCATAGGACTTGTATGTGTTAGTCCCATCACACAGAGCTCCTATATTTTCTTCCCAGAAGCACCCATAGGACTTGTAGTGTGTTAGTCCCATCACACAGAGCTCCTATATTTTCTTCCCAGAAGCACCTATAGGACTTGTAGTGTGTTAGTCCCATCACACAGAGCTCCTATATTTTCTTCCCAGAAGCACCCATAGGACTTGTAGTGTGTTAGTCCCATCACACAGAGCTCCTATATTTTCTTCCCAGAAGCACCCATAGGACTTGTAGTGTGTTAGTCCCATCACACAGAGCTCCTATATTTTCTTCCCAGAAGCACCCATAGGACTTGTAGTGTGTTAGTCCCATCACACAGAGAGCTCCTATATTTTCTTCCCAGAAGCACCCATAGGACTTGTAGTGTGTTAGTCCCATCACACAGAGCTCCTATATTTTCTTCCCAGAAGCACCTATAGGACTTGTAGTGTGTTAGTCCCATCACACAGAGCTCCTATATTTTTCTTCCCAGAAGCACCCATAGGACTTGTAGTGTGTTAGTCCCATCACACAGAGCTCCTATATTTTCTTCCCAGAAGCACCTATAGGACTTGTAGTGTGTTAGTCCCATCACACAGAGCTCCTATATTTTTCTTCCCAGAAGCACCATAGGACTTGTAGTGTGTTAGTCCCATCACACAGAGCTCCTATATTTTCTTAGAGTATAGGCCTGGGGGGGTCACACAGGTTCTATAATTTCTTCCCCAGAAGCACCCATAGGACTTGTAGTGTGTTAGTCCCATCACACAGAGCTCCTATATTTTCTTCCCAGAAGCACCCATAGGACTTGTAGTGTGTTAGTCCCATCACACAGAGCTCCTATATTTTCTTCCCAGAAGCACCTATAGGACTTGTAGTGTGTTAGTCCCATCACACAGAGCTCCTATATTTTCTTCCCAGAAGCACCCATAGGACTTGTAGTGTGTTAGTCCCATCACACAGAGCTCCTATATTTTCTTCCCAGAAGCACCTATAGGACTTGTAGTGTGTTAGTCCCATCACACAGAGCTCCTATATTTTCTTCCCAGAAGCACCCATAGGACTTGTAGTGTGTTAGTCCCATCACACAGAGCTCCTATTTTTCTTCCCAGAAGCACCCATAGGACTTGTAGTGTGTTAGTCCCATCACACAGAGCTCCTATATTTTTCTTCCCAGAAGCACCCATAGGACTTGTAGTGTGTTAGTCCCATCACACAGAGCTCCTATATTTTCTTCCCAGAAGCACCTATAGGACTTGTAGTGTGTTAGTCCCATCACACAGAGCTCCTATATTTTTCTTCCCAGAAGCACCCATAGGACTTGTAGTGTGTTAGTCCCATCACACAGAGTTCCTATATTTTCTTCCCAGAAGCACCCATAGGACTTGTAGTGTGTTAGTCCCATCACACAGAGCTCCTATATTTTCTTCCCAGAAGCACCTATAGGACTTGTAGTGTGTTAGTCCCATCACACAGAGTTCCTATATTTTCTTCCCAGAAGCACCTATAGGACTTGTAGTGTGTTAGTCCCATCACACAGAGCTCCTATATTTTCTTCCCAGAAGCACCTATAGGACTTGTAGTGTGTTAGTCCCATCACACAGAGTTCCTATATTTTCTTCGCAGAAGCACCTATAGGACTTGTAGTGTGTTAGTCCCATCACACAGAGCCTATATTTTCTTCCCAGAAGCACCCATAGGACTTGTAGTGTGTTAGTCCCATCACACAGAGCTCCTATATTTTCTTCCAGAAGCACCCATAGGACTTCTAGTGTGTTAGTCCCATCACACAGAGCTCCTATATTTTCTTCCCAGAAGCACCCATAGGACTTGTAGTGTGTTAGTCCCATCACACAGAGCTCCTATATTTTCTTCCCAGAAGCACCCATAGGACTTGTAGTGTGTTAGTCCCATCACACAGAGCTCCTATATTTTCTTCCCAGAAGCACCCATAGGACTTGTAGTGTGTTAGTCCCATCACACAGAGCTCCTATATTTTCTTCCCAGAAGCACCCATAGGACTTGTAGTGTGTTAGTCCCATCACACAGAGCTCCTATATTTTCTTTCCCAGAAGCACCTATAGGACTTGTAGTGTGTTAGTCCCATCACACAGACTCCTATATTTTCTTCCCAGAAGCACCCATAGGACTTGTAGTGTGTTAGTCCCATCACACAGAGCTCCTATATTTTCTTCCCAGAAGCACCTATAGGACTTCTAGTGTGTTAGTCCCATCACACAGAGCTCCTATATTTTCTTCCCAGAAGCACCCATAGGACTTGTAGTGTGTTAGTCCCATCACACAGAGCTCCTATATTTTCTTCCCAGAAGCACCCATAGGACTTGTAGTGTGTTAGTCCCATCACACAGAGCTCCTATATTTTCTTCCCAGAAGCACCTATAGGACTTGTAGTGTGTTAGTCCCATCACACAGAGCTCCTATATTTTCTTCCCAGAAGCACCTATAGGACTTGTAGTGTGTTAGTCCCATCACACAGAGCTCCTATATTTTCTTCCCAGAAGCACCTATAGGACTTGTAGTGTGTTAGTCCCATCACACAGAGCTCCTATATTTTCTTCCCAGAAGCACCTATAGGACTTGTAGTGTGTTAGTCCCATCACACAGAGCTCCTATATTTTTTCTCCAGAAGCACCTATAGGACTTGTAGTGTGTTAGTCCCATCACACAGAGCTCCTATATTTTCTTCCCAGAAGCACCTATAGGACTTGTAGTGTGTTAGTCCCATCACACAGAGCTCTATATTTTCTTCCCAGAAGCACCATAGGACTTGTAGTGTGTTAGTCCCATCACACAGAGCTCCTATATTTTCTTCCCAGAAGCACCTATAGGACTTGTAGTGTGTTAGTCCCATCACACAGAGCTCCTATATTTTCTTCCAGAAGCACCTATAGGACTTGTAGTGTGTTAGTCCCATCACACAGAGCTCCTATATTTTGTTCCCAGAAGCACCCATAGGACTTGTAGTGTGTTAGTCCCATCACACAGAGCTCCTATATTTTCTTCCCAGAAGCACCATAGGACTTGTAGTGTGTTAGTCCCATCACACAGAGCTCCTATAGTTTCTTCCCAGAAGCACCTATAGGACTTGTAGTGTGTTAGTCCCATCACACAGAGCTCCTATATTTTGTTCCCAGAAGCACCCATAGGACTTGTAGTGTGTTAGTCCCATCACACAGAGCTCCTATATTTTCTTCCCAGAAGCACCCATAGGACTTGTAGTGTGTTAGTCCCATCACACAGAGCTCCTATATTTTCTTCCCAGAAGCACCCATAGGACTTGTAGTGTGTTAGTCCCATCACACAGAGCTCCTATATTTTCTTCCCAGAAGCACCCATAGGACTTGTAGTGTGTTAGTCCCATCACACAGAGCTCCTATATTTTCTTCCCAGAAGCACCCATAGGACTTGTAGTGTGTTAGTCCCATCACACAGAGCTCCTATATTTTCTTCCCAGAAGCACCCATAGGACTTGTAGTGTGTTAGTCCCATCACACAGAGCTCCTATATTTTCTTCCCAGAAGCACCCATAGGACTTGTAGTGTGTTAGTCCCATCACACAGAGCTCCTATATTTTCTTCCCAGAAGCACCTATAGGACTTGTTGTGTGTTAGTCCCATCACACAGAGCTCCTATATTTTCTTCCCAGAAGCACCTATAGGACTTGTAGTGTGTTAGTCCCATCACACAGAGCTCCTATATTTTCTTCCCAGAAGCACCCATAGGACTTGTAGTGTGTTAGTCCCATCACACAGAGCTCCTATATTTTCTTCCCAGAAGCACCCATAGGACTTGTAGTGTGTTAGTCCCATCACACAGAGCTCCTATATTTTCTTCCCAGAAGCAGCACCTATAGGACTTGTAGTGTGTTAGTCCCATCACACAGAGCTCCTATATTTTCTTCCCAGAAGCACCCATAGGACTTGTAGTGTGTTAGTCCCATCACACAGAGCTCCTATATTTTCTTCCCAGAAGCACCTATAGGACTTGTAAGTGTGTTAGTCCCATCACACAGAGCTCCTATATTTTCTTCCCAGAAGCACCTATAGGACTTGTAGTGTGTTAGTCCCATCACACAGAGCTCCTATATTTTCTTCCCAGAAGCACCTATAGGACTTGTAGTGTGTTAGTCCCCATCACACAGAGCTCCTATATTTTCTTCCCAGAAGCACCTATAGGACTTGTAGTGTGTTAGTGCCATCACACATAGCTCCTATATTTTCTTCCCTGAAGCACCTATAGGACTTGTAGTGTGTTAGTGCCATCACACAGAGCTCCTATATTTTCTTCCCAGAAGCACCCATAGGACTTGTAGTGTGTTAGTCCCATCACACAGAGCTCCTATATTTTCTTCCCAGAAGCACCCATAGGACTTGTAGTGTGTTAGTCCCATCACACAGAGCTCCTATATTATCTTCCCAGAAGCACCTATAGGACTTGTAGTGTGTTAGTCCCATCACACAGAGCTCCTATATTTTTTTCCCAGAAGCACCTATAGGACTTGTAGTGTGTTAGTCCCATCACACAGAGCTCCTATATTTTCTTCCCAGAAGCACCCATAGGACTTGTAGTGTGTTAGTCCCATCACACAGAGCTCCTATATTTTCTTCCCAGAAGCACCCTATAGGACTTGTAGTGTGTTAGTCCCATCACACAGAGCTCCTATATTTTCTTCCCAGAAGCACCCATAGGACTTGTAGTGTGTTAGTCCCATCACACAGAGCTCCTATATTTTCTTCCCAGAAGCACCCATAGGACTTGTAGTGTGTTAGTCCCATCACACAGAGCTCCTATATTTTCTTCCCAGAAGCACCTATAGGACTTGTAGTGTGTTAGTCCCATCACACAGAGCTCCTATATTTTCTTCCCAGAAGCACCTATAGGACTTGTAGTGTGTTAGTCCCATCACACAGAGCTCCTATATTTTCTTCCCAGAAGCACCCATAGGACTTGTAGTGTGTTAGTCCCATCACACAGAGCTCCTATATTTTCTTCCCAGAAGCACCTATAGGACTTGTAGTGTGTTAGTGCCATCACACAGAGCTCCTATATTTTCTTCCCAGAAAGCACCTATAGGACTTGTAGTGTGTTAGTCCCATCACACAGAGAGCTCCTATATTTTCTTCCCAGAAGCACCTATAGGACTTGTAGTGTGTTAGTCCCATCACACAGAGCTCCTATATTTTCTTCCCAGAAGCACCCATCACACAGAGATCCTATATTTTTGTCCCAGTGTTAGTCCCATCACACAGAGCTCCTATATTTTCTTCCCAGAAGCACCCATAGACTTGTAGTGTGTTAGTCCCATCACACAGAGTTCCTATATTTTTTCCCAGAAGCACCCATAGGACTTGTAGTGTGTTAGTCCCATCACACAGAGCTCCTATATTTTCTTCCAGAAGCACCTATAGGACTTGTAGTGTGTTAGTCCCATCACACAGAGCTCCTATATTTTCTTCCCAGAAGCACCCATAGGACTTGTAGTGTGTTAGTCCCATCACACAGAGCTCCTATATTTTCTTCCCAGAAGCACCTATAGGACTTGTAGTGTGTTAGTCCCATCACACAGAGCTCCTATATTTTCTTCCCAGAAGCACCCATAGGACTTGTAGTGTGTTAGTCCCATCACACAGAGCTCCTATATTTTCTTCCCAGAAGCACCTATAGGACTTGTAGTGTGTTAGTCCCATCACACAGAGCTCTATTTTCTTCCCAGAAGCACCCATAGGACTTGAGTGTGTTAGTCCCATCACACAGAGCTCCTATATTTTCTTCCCAGAAGCACCCATAGGACTTGTAGTGTGTTAGTCCCATCACACAGAGCTCCTATATTTTCTTCCCAGAAGCACCCATAGGACTTGTAGTGTGTTAGTCCCATCACACAGAGCTCCTATATTTTCTTCCCAGAAGCACCTATAGGACTTGTAGTGTGTTAGTCCCATCACACAGAGCTCCTATATTTTCTTCCCAGAAGCACCCATAGGACTTGTAGTGTGTTAGTCCCATCACACAGAGCTCCTATATTTTCTTCCCAGAAGCACCCATAGGACTTGTAGTGTGTTAGTCCCATCACACAGAGCTCCTATATTTTCTTCCCAGAAGCACCTATAGGACTTGTAGTGTGTTAGTCCCATCACACAGAGCTCCTATATTTTCTTCCCAGAAGCACCCATAGGACTTGTAGTGTGTTAGTCCCATCACACAGAGCTCCTATATTTTCTTCCCAGAAGCACCCATAGGACTTGTAGTGTGTTAGTCCCATCACACAGAGCTCCTATATTTTCTTCCCAGAAGCACCCATAGGACTTGTAGTGTGTTAGTCCCATCACACAGAGCTCCTATATTTTCTTCCCAGAAGCACCCATAGGACTTGTAGTGTGTTAGTCCCATCACACAGAGCTCCTATATTTTCTTCCCAGAAGCACCTATAGGACTTGTAGTGTGTTAGTCCCATCACACAGAGCTCCTATATTTTCTTCCCAGAAGCACCTATAGGACTTGTAGTGTGTTAGTCCCATCACACAGACTCCTATATTTTCTTCCCAGAAGCACCTATAGGACTTGTAGTGTGTTAGTCCCATCACACAGAGCTCCTATATTTTCTTCCCAGAAGCACCCATAGGACTTGTAGTGTGTTAGTCCCATCACACAGAGCTCCTATATTTTCTTCCCAGAAGCACCTATAGGACTTGTAGTGTGTTAGTCCCATCACACAGAGCTCCTATATTTTCTTCCCAGAAGCACCCTATAGGACTTGTAGTGTGTTAGTCCCATCACACAGAGCTCCTATATTTTCTTCCCAGAAGCACCTATAGGACTTGTAGTGTGTTAGTCCCATCACACAGAGCTCCTATATTTTCTTCCCAGAAGCACCTATAGGACTTGTAGTGTGTTAGTCCCATCACACAGAGCTCCTATATTTCTTCCCAGAAGCACCCATAGGACTTGTAGTGTGTTTTAGTCCCATCACACAGAGCTCCTATATTTTCTTCCCAGAAGCACCCATAGGACTTGTAAGTGTAGTGTGTTAGTGTGTGTTTAGCATCACACAGAGCTCCTATATTTTCTTCCCAGAAGCACCTATAGGACTTGTAGTGTGTTAGTCCCATCACACAGAGCTCCTATATTTTTTCCAGAAGCACCCATAGGACTTGTAGTGTGTTAGTCCCATCACACAGAGCTCCTATATTTTCTTCCCAGAAGCACCTATAGGACTTGTAGTGTGTTAGTCCCATCACACAGAGCTCCTCTATATTTTCTTCCCAGAAGCACCATAGGACTTGTAGTGTGTTAGTCCCATCACACAGAGCTCCTATTTTTTCTTCCCAGAAGCACCTATAGGACTTGTAGTGTGTTAGTCCCATCACACAGAGCTCCTATATTTTCTTCCCAGAAGCACCCATAGGACTTGTAGTGTGTTAGTCCCATCACACAGAGCTCCTATATTTTCTTCCCAGAAGCACCTATAGGACTTGTAGTGTGTTAGTCCCATCATCACACAGAGCTCCTATATTTTCTTCCCAGAAGCACCCATAGGACTTGTAGTGTGTTAGTCCCATCACACAGAGCTCCTATATTTTCTTCCCAGAAGCACCCATAGGACTTGTAGTGTGTTAGTCCCATCACACAGAGCTCCTATATTTTCTTCCCAGAAGCACCCATAGGACTTGTAGTGTGTTAGTCCCATCACACAGAGCTCCTATATTTTCTTCCCAGAAGCACCCATAGGACTTGTAGTGTGTTAGTCCCATCACACAGAGCTCCTATATTTTGTTCCCAGAAGCACCCATAGGACTTGTAGTGTGTTAGTCCCATCACACAGAGCTCCTATATTTTCTTCCCAGAAGCACCCATAGGACTTGTAGTGTGTTAGTCCCATCACACAGAGCTCCTATATTTTCTTCCCAGAAGCACCCATAGGACTTCTAGTGTGTTAGTCCCATCACACAGAGCTCCTATATTTTCTTCCCAGAAGCACCCATAGGACTTGTAGTGTGTTAGTCCCATCACACAGAGCTCCTATATTTTCTTCCCAGAAGCACCCATAGGACTTGTAGTGTGTTAGTCCCATCACACAGAGCTCCTATATTTTCTTCCCAGAAGCACCTATAGGACTTGTAGTGTGTTAGTCCCATCACACAGAGCTCCTATATTTTCTTCCCAGAAGCACCCCATAGGACTTGTAGTGTGTTAGTGGCATCACACAGAGCTCCTATATTTTCTTCCCAGAAGCACCCATAGGACTTGTAGTGTGTTAGTCCCATCACACAGAGCTCCTATATTTTCTTCCAGAAGCACCTATAGGACTTGTAGTGTGTTAGTCCCATCACACAGAGCTTCCTATATTTTCTTCCAGAAGCACCCATAGGACTTGTAGTGTGTTATCCCATCACACAGAGCTCCTATATTTTCTTCCCAGAAGCACCCATAGGACTTGAAGTGTGTTAGTGCCCATCACACAGAGCTCCTATATTTTCTTCCCAGAAGCACCTATAGGACTTGTAGTGTGTTAGTCCCATCACACAGAGCTCCTATATATTTTCTTCCCCAGAAGCACCTATAGGACTTGTAGTGTGTTAGTCCCATCACACAGAGCTCCTATATTTTCTTCCCAGAAGCACCCATAGGACTTGTAGTGTGTTAGTCCCATCACACAGAGCAGAAGCACCATAGGATTGTTGTGTCCCATTCAAACACGAGCCTATATTTTTCTCCCAGAAGCACCTATAGGACTTGTAGTGTGTTAGTCCCATCACACAGAGCTTCCTATATTTTCTTCCCAGAAGCACCTATAGACTTGTAGTGTGTTAGTCCCATCACACAGAGCTCCTATATTTTCGTTCCCAGAAGCACCCATAGGACTTGTAGTGTGTTAGTCCCATCACACAGAGCTCCTATATTTTCTTCCCAGAAGCACCTATAGGACTGTAAGTGTGTTAGTCCCATCACACAGAGCTCTATATTTTTTCTTCCCAGAAGCACCCATAGGACTTGTAGTGTGTTAGTCCCATCACACAGAGCTCCTATATTTTTTTCCAGAAGCACCTATAGGACTTGTAGTGTGTTAGTCCCCATCACACAGAGCTCCTATATTTTCTTCCCAGAAGCACCATATAGGACTCCCATCACACAGAGTGTGTTAGTCCCATCACACAGAGCTCCTATATTTTCTTTCCCAGAAGCACCTATAGGACTTGTAGTGTGTTAGTCCCATCACACAGAGCTCCTATATTTTCTTCCCAGAAGCACCTATAGGACTTGTAGTGTGTTAGTCCCATCACACAGAGCTCCTATATTTTCTTCCCAGAAGCACCTAATAGGACTTGTAGTGTGTTAGTCCCATCACACAGAGCTCCTATATTTTCTTCCAGAAGCACCCATAGGACTTGTAGTGTGTTAGTCCCATCACACAGAGCTCCTATATTTTCTTCCCAGAAGCACCCATAGGACTTGTAGTGTGTTAGTCCCATCACACAGAGCTCCTATATTTTCTTCCCAGAAGCACCCATAGGACTTGTAGTGTGTTAGTCCCATCACACAGAGCTCCTATATTTTCTTCCCAGAAGCACCCATAGGACTTGTAGTGTGTTTAGTCCCATCACACACAGAGCTCCTATATTTTCTTCCCAGAAGCACCCATAGGACTTGTAGTGTGTTAGTCCCATCACACAGAGCTCCTATATTTTTCTTCCAGAAGCACCCATAGGACTTGTAGTGTGTTAGTCCCATCACACAGAGCTACCTATATTTTCTTCCCAGAAGCACCCATAGGACTTGTAGTGTGTTAGTCCCATCACACAGAGCTCCTATATTTTCTTCCCAGAAGCACCCATAGGACTTGTAGTGTGTTAGTCCCATCACACAGAGCTCCTATATTTTCTTCCCCATTTTCTTCCCAGAAAGCACCCATAGGACTTGTAGTGTGTTAGTCCCATCACACAGAGCTCCTATAATTTTCTTCCAGAAGCACCCATAGGACTTGTAGTGTGTTAGTCCCATCACACAGAGCTCTATATTTTCTTCCCAGAAGCACCTATAGGACTTGTAGTGTGTTAGTCCCATCACACAGAGCTCCTATATTTTCTTCCCAGAAGCACCCATAGGACTTGTAGTGTGTTAGTCCCATCACACAGAGCTCCTATATTTTCTTTCCCAGAAGCACCCATAGGACTTGTAGTGTGTTAGTCCATCACACAGAGCTCCTATATTTTCTTCCCAGAAGCACCTATAGGACTTGTAGTGTGTTAGTCCCATCACACAGAGCTCCTATATTTTCTTCCCAGAAGCACCCTATAGGACTTGAAGTGTGTTAGTCCCCATCACACAGAGCTCCTATATTTTCTTCCCAGAAGCACCTATAGGACTTGTAGTGTGTTAGTCCCATCACACAGAGCTCCTATATTTTCTTCCCAGAAGCACCTATAGGACTTGTAGTGTGTTAGTCCCATCACACAGAGCTCCTATATTTTCTTCCCAGAAGCACCCATAGGACTTGTAGTGTGTTAGTCCCATCACACAGAGCTCTATATTTTCTTCCCAGAAGCACCCATAGGACTTGTAGTGTGTTAGTCCCATCACACAGAGCTCCTATATTTTCTTCCCAGAAGCACCTATAGGACTTGTAGTGTGTTAGTCCCATCACACAGAGCTCCTATATTTTCTCCCAGAAGCACCCATAGGACTTTGAAGTGTGTTAGTCCCATCACACAGAGCTCCTATATTTTCTTCCCAGAAGCACCCATAGGACTTGTAGTGTGTTAGTCCCATCACACAGAGCTCCTATATTTTCTTCCCAGAAGCACCCATAGGACTTGTAGTGTGTTAGTCCCATCACACACAGAGCTCCTATATTTTCTTCCCAGAAGCACCCTATAGGACTTGTCAAGTGTGTTTAGTCCCATCACACAGAGCTCCTATATTTTCTTCCCAGAAGCACCCTATAGGACTTGTAGTGTGTTAGTCCCATCACACAGAGCTTCCTATATTTTCTTCCCAGAAGCACCTATAGGACTTGTAGTGTGTTAGTCCCATCACACAGAGCTCCTATATTTTCTTCCCAGAAGCACCTATAGGACTTGTAGTGTGTTAGTCCCATCACACAGAGCTCCTATATTTTCTTCCCAGAAGCACCTATAGGACTTGTAGTGTGTTAGTCCCATCACACAGAGCTCCTATATTTTTCTTCCCAGAAGCACCCATAGGACTTGTAGTGTGTTAGTCCCATCACACAGAGCTCCTATATTTTCTTCCCAGAAGCACCATAGGACTTGTAGTGTGTTAGTCCCATCACACAGAGCTCCTATATTTTCTTCCCAGAAGCACCTATAGGACTTGTAGTGTGTTAGTCCCATCACACAGAGCTCCTATATTTTCTTCCCAGAAGCCCTATAGGACTTGTATTGTGTGTTAGTCCCCCATCACACAGAGCTCCTATATTTTCTTCCCAGAAGCACCCATAGGACTTGTAGTGTGTTAGTCCCATCACACAGAGCTCCTATATTTTCTTCCCAGAAGCACCCATAGGACTTCTAGTGTGTTAGTCCCATCACACAGAGCTCCTATATTTTCTTCCCAGAAGCACCCATAGGACTTGTAGTGTGTTAGTCCCATCACACAGAGCTCCTATATTTTCTTCCCAGAAGCACCTATAGGACTTCTAGTGTGTTAGTCCCATCACACAGAGCTCCTATATTTTCTTCCCAGAAGCACCCATAGGACTTGTAGTGTGTTAGTCCCATCACACAGAGCTCCTATATTTTCTTCCCAGAAGCACCCATAGGACTTGTAGTGTGTTAGTGGCCATCACACAGAGCTCCTATATTTTCTTTCCCAGAAGCACCCATAGGACTTGTAGTGTGTTAGTCCCATCACACAGAGCTCCTATATTTTTTGTTCCCAGAAGCACCCATAGGACTTGAAGTGTGTTAGTCCCATCACACAGAGCTCCTATATTTTCTTCCCAGAAGCACCATAGGACTTCTAGTGTGTTAGTCCCATCACACAGAGCTCCTATATTTTCTTCCCAGAAGCACCCATAGGACTTCTAGTGTGTTAGTCCCATCACACAGAGCTCCTATATTTTCTTCCCAGAAGCACCCATAGGACTTCTAGTGTGTTAGTCCCATCACACAGAGCTCCTATATTTTCTTCCCAGAAGCACCCATAGGACTTGTAGTGTGTTAGTCCATCACACAGAGCTCCTATATTTTCTTCCCAGAAGCACCATAGGACTTGTAGTGTGTTAGTCCCATCACACAGAGCTCCTATATTTTCTTCCCAGAAGCACCCATAGGACTTGTAGTGTGTTAGTGGCATCACACAGAGCTCCTATATTTTCTTCCCAGAAGCACCCATAGGACTTGTAGTGTGTTAGTCCCATCACACAGAGCTCCTATATTTTCTTCCCAGAAGCACCTATAGGACTTGTAGTGTGTTAGTCCCATCACACAGAGATCCTATATTTTCTTCCCAGAAGCACCCATAGGACTTGTAGTGTGTTAGTCCCATCACACAGAGCTCCTATATTTTCTTCCCAGAAGCACCATAGGACTTCTAGTGTGTTAGTCCCATCACACAGAGCTCCTATATTTTCTTCCCAGAAGCACCCATAGGACTTGTAGTGTGTTAGTCCCATCACACAGAGCTCCTATATTTTTTCCAGAAGCACCCATAGGACTTGTAGTGTGTTAGTCCCATCACACAGAGCTCCTATATTTTCTTCCCAGAAGCACCCTATAGGACTTGTAGTGTGTTAGTCCCATCACACAGAGCTCTATATTTTCTTCCCAGAAGCACCATAGGACTTGTAGTGTGTTAGTCCCATCACACAGAGCTCCTATATTTTCTTCCCAGAAGCACCTATAGGACTTGTAGTGTGTTAGTCCCATCACACAGAGCTCCTATATTTTCTTCCCAGAAAGCACCCATAGGACTTGTAGTGTGTTAGTCCCATCACACAGAGCATCCTATATTTTCTTCCCAGAAGCACCCATAGGACTTGTAGTGTGTTAGTCCCCATCACACAGAGCTCCTATATTTTCTTCCCAGAAGCACCTATAGGACTTGTAGTGTGTTAGTCCCATCACACAGAGCTCCTATATTTTCTTCCCAGAAGAACCTATAGGACTTGTAGTGTGTTAGTCCCATCACACAGAGCTCCTATATTTTCTTCCCAGAAGCACCCATAGGACTTGTAGTGTGTTAGTCCCATCACACAGAGTTTATTTTTTTATAATTTATTCCTATATTTTCTTCCCAGAAGCACCATAGGACTTGTAGTGTGTTAGTCCCATCACACAGAGCTCCTATATTTTCTTCCCAGAAGCACCATAGGACTTTAGTGTGTTAGTCCCATCACACAGAGCTCCTATATTTTCTTCCCAGAAGCACCCATAGGACTTGTAGTGTGTTAGTCCCATCACACAGAGCTCCTATATTTTCTTCCCAGAAGCACCTATAGGACTTGTAGTGTGTTAGTCCCATCATCACACAGAGCTCCTATATTTTCTTCCCAGAAGCACCCTATAGGACTTGTAGTGTGTTAGTCCCATCACACAGAGCTATATTTTCTTCCCAGAAGCACCATAGGACTTGTAGTGTGTTAGTCCCATCACACAGAGCTCCAATATTTTCTTCCCAGAAGCACCTATAGGACTTGTAGTGTGTTAGTCCCATCACACAGAGCTATATTTTCTTCCCAGAAGCACCTATAGGACTTGTAGTGTGTTAGTCCCATCACACAGAGCACCTATATTGTCTTCCCAGAAGCACCCATAGGACTTTATGTGTGTTAGTCCCATCACACAGAGCTCATATATTTTCTTCCCAGAAGCACCTATAGGACTTGTAGTGTGTTAGTCCCATCACACAGAGCTCCTATATTTTCTTCCCAGAAGCACCTATAGGACTTGTAGTGTGTTAGTCCCATCACACAGAGCTCCTATATTTTCTTCCCAGAAGCACCTATAGGACTTGTAGTGTGTTAGTCCCATCACACAGAGCTCCTATATTTTCTTCCCAGAAGCACCTATAGGACTTGTAGTGTGTTAGTCCCATCACACAGAGCTCCTATATTTTCTTCCCAGAAGCACCTATAGGACTTGTAGTGTGTTAGTCCCATCAAACAGAGCTCCTATATTTTCTTCCCAGAAGCACCTATAGGACTTGTAGTGTGTTAGTCCATCACACAGAGCTCCTATATTTTCTTCCCAGAAGCACCTATAGGACTTGTAGTGTGTTAGTCCCATCACACAGAGCTCCTATATTTTCTTCCCAGAAGCACCTATAGGACTTGTAGTGTGTTAGTCCCATCACACAGAGCTATATATTTTCTTCCCAGAAGCACCTATAGGACTTGTAGTGTGTTAGTCCCATCACACAGAGCTCCTATATTTTGTTCCCAGAAGCACCTATAGGACTTGTAGTGTGTTAGTCCCATCACACAGAGCTCTATATTTTCTTCCCAGAAGCACCTATAGGACTTGTAGTGTGTTAGTCCCATCACACAGAGCTCCTATATTTTCTTCCCAGAAGCACCTATAGGACTTGTAGTGTGTTAGTCCCATCACACAGAGTTCCTATATTTTGTTTGCAGAAGCACCCATAGGACTTGTAGTGTGTTAGTCCCATCACAAAGAGCTCCTATATTTTCTTCCCAGAAGCACCCATAGGACTTCTAGTGTGTTAGTGGCATCACACAGAGCTCCTATATTTTCTTCCCAGAAGCACCCATAGGACTTGTAGTGTGTTAGTGGCATCACACAGAGCTCCTATATTTTCTTCCCAGAAGCACCCATAGGACTTGTAGTGTGTTAGTCCCATCACACAAAGCTCCTATATTTTCTTCCCAGAAGCACCTATAGGACTTGTAGTGTGTTAGTCCCATCAAACAGAGCTATATTTTCTTCCCAGAAGCACCTATAGGACTTGTAGTGTGTTAGTCCCATCACACAGAGCTCCTATATTTTCTTCCCAGAAGCACCCATAGGACTTGTAGTGTGTTAGTCCCATCACACAGAGTTCCTATATTTTCTTCCCAGAAGCACCCATAGGACTTGTAGTGTGTTAGTCCATCACACAGAGCTCCTATATTTTTTCTTTGCAGAAGCACCCATAGGACTTGTAGTGTGTTAATCCCATCACACAGAGCTCCTATATTTTGTTCCCAGAAGCACCTATAGGACTTGTAGTGCGTTAGTCCCATCAAACAGAGCTATATTTTCTTCCCAGAAGCACCCACAGGACTTGTAGTGTGTTAGTCCCATCACACAGAGCTCCTATATTTTCTTCCCAGAAGCACCATAGGACTTGTAGTGTGTTAGTCCCATCACACAGAGCTCCTATATTTTCTTCCCAGAAGCACCTATAGGACTTGTAGTGTGTTAGTCCCATCACACAGAGCTCCTATATTTTGTTCCCAGAAGCACCTATAGGACTTGTAGTGTGTTAGTCCCATCAAACAGAGCTATATTTTCTTCCCAGAAGCACCCACAGGACTTGTAGTGTGTTAGTCCCATCACACAGAGCTCCTATATTTTCTTCCCAGAAGCACCCATAGGACTTCTAGTGTGTTAGTCCCATCACACAGAGCTCCTATATTTTCTTCCCAGAAGCACCCATAGGACTTGTAGTGTGTTAGTCCCATCACACAAAGCTCCTATATTTTGTTCCCAGAAGCACCTATAGGACTTGTAGTGTGTTAGTCCCATCACACAGAGCTCCTATATTTTCTTCCCAGCAGCACCTACAGGACTTGTAGTGTGTTAGTCCCATCACACAGAGCTCCTATATTTTCTTTCCCAGAAGCACCCATAGGACTTGTAGTGTGTTAGTCCCATCACACAGAGCTCCATATATTTTCTTCCCAGCAGCACCCATAGGACTTCTAGTGTGTTAGTGACATCACACAGAGCTCCTATATTTTCTTTGCAGAAGCACCCATAGGACTTGTATTGTGTTAGTGGCATCACACAGAGCTCCTATATTTTCTTTGCAGAAGCACCCATAGGACTTCTAGTGTGTTAGTGGCATCACACAGAGCTCCTATATTTTCTTCCCAGAAGCACCCATAGGACTTCTAGTGTGTTAGTGGCATCACACAGAGCTCCTATATTTTCTTCCCAGAAGCACCCATAGGACTTCTAGTGTGTTAGTGGCATCACACAGAGCTCCTATATTTTCTTCTCAGAAGCACCCACAGGACTTCTAGTGTGTTAGTGGCATCACACAGAGCTCCTATATTTTCTTCCCAGAAGCACCCATAGGACTTCTAGTGTGTTAGTGGCATCACACAGAGCTCCTATATTTTCTTCCCAGAAGCACCTATAGGACTTCTAGTGTGTTCGTGGCATCACACAGAGCTCCTATATTTTCTTCCAGAAGCACCCATAGGACTTCTAGTGTGTTAGTGGCATCACACAGAGCTCCTATATTTTCTTCCCAGAAGCACCCATAGGACTTCTAGTGTGTTAGTGGCATCACACAGAGCTCCTATATTTTGTTTGCAGAAGCACCCATAGGACTTGTAGTGTGTTAGTGGCATCACACAGAGCTCCTATATTTTCTTCTAAGAAGCACCCATAGGACTTCTAGTGTGTTAGTCCCATCACACAGAGCTCCTATATTTTCTTTCAGAAGCACCCATAGGACTTCTAGTGTGTTAGTGGCATCACACAGAGCTCCTATATTTTCTTCTAAGCAGCACCCATAGGACTTCTAGTGTGTTAGTGGCATCACACAGAGCTCCTATATTTTCTTCCCAGAAGCACCCATAGGACTTCTAGTGTGTTAGTGGCATCACACAGAGCTCCTATATTTTCTTTGCAGAAGCACCATAGGACTTCTAGTGTGTTAGTGCATCACACAGAGCTCCTATATTTTCTTCCCAGAAGCACCATAGGACTTCTAGTGTGTTAGTGGCATCACACAGAGCTCCTATATTTCTTCCCAGAAGCACCCATAGGACTTCTAGTGTGTTAGTGGCATCACACAGAGCTCCTATATTTTCTTCCCAGAAGCACCCATAGGACTTCTAGTGTGTTCGTGGCATCACACAGAGCTCCTATATTTTCTTCCAGAAGCACCCATAGGACTTCTAGTGTGTTAGTCCCATCACACAGAGCTCCTATATTTTCTTTGCAGAAGCACCCATAGGACTTCTAGTGTGTTAGTGGCATCACACAGAGCTCCTATATTTTCTTTGCAGAAGCACCCATAGGACTTCTAGTGTGTTAGTGGCATCACACAGAGCTCCTATATTTTCTTCTAAGAAGCACCCATAGGACTTCTAGTGTGTTAGTGGCATCACACAGAGCTCCTATATTTTCTTTGCAGAAGCACCCATAGGACTTCTAGTGTGTTAGTGGCATCACACAGAGCTCCTATATTTTCTTCTAAGAAGCACCCATAGGACTTCTAGTGTGTTAGTGGCATCACACAGAGCTCCTATATTTTTTTGCAGAAGCACCCATAGGACTTCTATTGTGTTAGTGGCATCACACAGAGCTCCTATATTTTCTTTGCAGAAGCACCCATAGGACTTCTAGTGTGTTAGTGGCATCACACAGAGCTCCTATATTTTCTTCCCAGCAGCACCCATAGGACTTCTAGTGTGTTAGTGGCATCACACAGAGCTCCTATATTTTCTTTGCAGAAGCACCCATAGGACTTCTAGTGTGTTAGTGGCATCACACAGAGCTCCTATATTTTCTTCTCAGCAGCACCCATAGGACTTCTAGTGTGTTAGTGGCATCACACAGAGCTCCTATATTTTCTTTGCAGAAGCACCCATAGGACTTCTAGTGTGTTAGTGGCATCACACAGAGCTCCTATATTTTCTTCTCAGAAGCACCCACAGGACTTCTAGTGTGTTAGTGGCATCACACAGAGCTCCTATATTTTCTTTGCAGAAGCACCCATAGGACTTCTATTGTGTTAGTGGCATCACACAGAGCTTCTATATTTTCTTTGCAGAAGCACCCATAGGACTTCTAGTGTGTTAGTGGCATCACACAGAGCTCCTATATTTTCTTCTCAGCAGCACCCACAGGACTTCTAGTGTGTTAGTGGCATCACACAGAGCTCCTATATTTTCTTTGCAGAAGCACCCATAGGACTTCTAGTGTGTTAGTGGCATCACACAGAGCTCCTATATTTTCTTCTCAGCAGCACCCACAGGACTTCTAGTGTGTTAGTGGCATCACACAGAGCTCCTATATTTTCTTTGCAGAAGCACCCATAGGACTTCTAGTGTGTTAGTGGCATCACACAGAGCTCCTATATTTTCTTCTCAGCAGCACCCACAGGACTTCTAGTGTGTTAGTGGCATCACACAGAGCTCCTATATTTTCTTTGCAGAAGCACCCATAGGACTTCTAGTGTGTTAGTGGCATCACACAGAGCTCCTATATTTTCTTCTAAGCAGCACCCACAGGACTTCTAGTGTGTTAGTGGCATCACACAGAGCTCCTATATTTTCTTTGCAGAAGCACCCATAGGACTTCTAGTGTGTTAGTGGCATCACACAGAGCTCCTATATTTTCTTCTCAGCAGCACCCACAGGACTACCGACTACAATGGCTGGAAGACCTCCAAGGGGAGGCAGAGCGTGCAGAGCCAAGAACACAGGGCAGGCAGGCTGTTTCTAGTGGACGTGGCCGTGGACGTGGTCGTGCATCGTCATCAGCACGTGGCCATGGGACACGTGCGTCTTTGTTTTCGGCAGCTGGACATGTGGAGCCGCATCATGCTGAAGGCTTGGTAGAATGGATGACCAAGCCCTCCTCATCCTCCTCATCCTCTCTCACCCAGGCTCAGGGTACTGGCAGAGCAGCTGCCAACGCGTACTCAATGGCATCATCAGCCACCCCTTCCCTAGATCCACCATGTCCTCCTGAGGAGTCCCCCGAACTCTTTGAGCACAGTGTTGGGTACATGCTCCAGGAGGATGCCCAACAATTCGAAGGCTCGGATGATGATACCCAGCTTGAGGAAGTCAGTAGTGTGCGCGCAGAGAGAGGGGATGTTGAAGGACAGCAATCTGGCAGTACTGTTCCACCAGCTGCAGCTTACTGCCAGGTTTGCTCTAGTGGTGAAGAGGGAGGGGATGATGAGGTCACTGACGCCACGTGGGTGCCTGGAAGGAGAGAGGATGAGGAGGAGGAGGAGGAGGATGATGCGGCGTCACATGTCCAGCGAGGCAGGATGCCCCCTGGAGGTCAGCTAGAGGCCAGCACAGCAACTGTACAACACGGCAGAGCTCCGCCTGTGCAGGGCGCTGCCTCTGCACGTTATCAGAAAAGTTCTTTGGTGTGGGCCTTTTTTGAGACGAGTGCATCAGATCGCACCACTGCTATTTGCAATATTTGTCTCAAGCGTATCTCGCGTGGCCAAAACATCAGCCGCTTGGGCACCACAAGCATGAGCAGACATATGTCGACCTGCCATGCAGCTCGTTGGCAGGCACACATAAAAGACCCACACCAAAGAACTAAGCGGACCTCTCCTTGCTCCTCATCAGCTGGGATCTCCATCCCCACTACATCTTTAGTCCTCTCTGAAAGCTGCTGTGAGAGGACTGAAGGTGTAGAATTAGGTGTGTCACAACCAAGTACTTGCAGTACACCGACGTCCGATAGTAGCAGGCAAATTTCCCTGCCCCAGCTGCTGGACCGTCGAAAGAAGTACACTCCCAGCCATCCACATGCCCAGCGGTTGAATGCTAGCTTGGCTAAATTGCTAGCACTTCAACTGCTGCCTTTTCAGTTGGTAGACTCGGCCCCCTTCCGTGAGTTTGTTCAATGTGCGGTTCCTCAGTGGCAGGTTCCCAAACGCCACTTTTTCTCACGGAAGGCGATTCCGTCTCTCTACCGGCATGTGGAAGGCAATGTCCATGCCTCGCTGGACAGGGCGGTCAGCGGTAAGGTGCATATTACCGCTGACTCATGGTCCAGCAGGCATGGACAGGGACGTTACCTTTCTTTCACGGCCCATTGGGTCACTCTATTGGCAGCTGGGAGGGATGCAGGACAAGGTGCAGTAGTGTTGGAGGTTGTTCCGCCACCACGCCTCCAAAACGCTACTACTGCTACTGGTTGTGACACACCTCTCTCCTCCACCCCCTCCTCTTCTTCTTCCTCCAGTGCTCTGTCCTCGGAACCAGCGGTGCTCCGTAGGCGTACAAGGGGCTACGCAAGTACGCAGGCAAAAAGATGCCATGCCGTGCTTGCGCTGGTGTGTTTGGGGGACAGGAGCCACACTGGGCCAGAGGTTCTGGCAGCTCTGCAGGGGCAGGCCGAGAGGTGGTTGACGCCACGTCAGCTTAAGCCAGGAATGGTCGTTTCTGACAATGGCACCAACCTCCTCTCCGCCCTGCGACAGGGGCAGCTCACCCATGTGCCCTGTATGGCTCACGTCCTCAACCTGGTGGTGCAGCGGTTCTTGGGCAGGTTCCCAGGCTTACAGGATGTCCTGAGGCAGGCCAGGAAAGTCTGTGTGCATTTCCGCCGATCTTATAATGCCAGTGCTCGGCTGACTGAGCTGCAAAAGGAGCTGAACCTGCCCAAGAACCGCCTAATATGTGACATGCCCACCAGGTGGAACTCAACGTTGGCCATGCTGCAGCGACTGCACACGCAGCAGAGGGCCATCAATGAGTACCTTTGCGACTACGGCACCAGGACAGGGTCAGGGGAGCTTGTTTTTTTTTCCCCACGTCAGTGGAGCATGATCAGGGATGCATGCACTGTCCTCTCACCATTTGAGGAGGCCACGATAATGGTGAGCAGTGACAGTGCATGCATCAGTGACACTGTACCTCTTGTCCACCTGTTGGAGCATACGCTGCGTGGGATAATGGACAGGGCACTTGAGGCAGAACAGAGGCAGGAAGAGGAGGACTTCCTTGCCTCTCAAGGCCCCCTTTATCCGGACAGTGTTCCTTCTGTCCCACCCATCACACAGGAAGAGGATGAGGATGAGGAGGAGGAGGGGAGGAGGAGGATTGTGTGAGCATGGAGGTGGAGCCTGGCACTCAGCATCATCAGCAGCAGTCTTTTAGGGATGATGTACAGTCCCAACAAACCAGTGGACTTGTACGTGGCTGGGAGGAGGTGGCTGGCGATCATGTCATCCTCAGTGACCCAGAAGACTCCGGACCGAATGCCTCAGCTAACCTACGCTGCATGGCCTCCCTGATCCTGCAAAGCCTGCGGAAGGATCCTCGTGTTCTTCGGATCAAGGAGAGGGACCATTACTGGCTGGCCACTCTCCTTGATCCACGGTACAAGGGTAAGGTTGCGGACCTTATCTTGCCGTCGCAGAGGGAGCAGAGGATCAGACATCTCAGGGAGGCCTTGCAGAAAGGTCTGTGCAACGCGTTCCCAGAAACTGGGAGGTTACAAACTCCTGGTCCTGGGCGACGAGTTGCTGAGGCTTCGGTCAGTAGCAGAAGGAGCGGTGGGGAAGGTGGACGTCTGACCGATGCGTTCAGACAATTTTTTAGTCCGCAGCCCCAAGGTATGATCGGTTCCAGCAACCATCGCCAGCGTCTGATATACATGGTGCAGGAATACCTTGGGGCAAGGTCAGACTTGGACACCTTTCCCACCGAAAATCCTCTGGCTTACTGGGTCCTGAGGATGGATCACTGGCCAGAGCTTGCACAGTATGCAATTGAGCTACTGGCCTGTCCTGCCTCCAGCGTTCTTTCCGAACGCACATTCAGTGCTGCTGGAGGATTTGTCACCGATCATAGGGTGCGCCTGTCCACCGACTCGGTTGATCGACTGACCTTCATCAAAATGAATCAGTCTTGGATCACCACCAGCTACCAGGCACCTGAAGCGGATATAACGGAATAATTTATAATGTCACATCCCTTCAAGACTGCCTATGCTGATGCTGAGTGACTGTCCTGTTATGTTCACTGACTATCCTCTTCCTCCTCCTCAATGATCCATGCCACCACACCAGTGCCTAAGGCACAATTTTTCAGCCCCTGTATAACAGGGGCGTGTAATTACATTTTTTTAAAAAAATGCTTCGCAACACGTGTGACTGCTGTGCTCCAAGTACAGTATCTGTGAGGGGTTGCAGTGTTGTGGCACCAGCACCAGTGCCTAAGGCACAATTTTTCAGCCCCTGTTTAACAGGGGCGTGTAATTACAATTTTTTAAAAAAATGCTTCGCAACACGTGTGACTGCTGTGCTCCAAGTACAGTATCTGTGAGGGGTTGCAGTGTTGTGGCACCAGCACCAGTGCCTAAGGCACAATTTTTCAGCCCCTGTTTAACAGGGGCGTGTAATTACAATTTTTTTTAAAAAAATGCTTCGCAACACGTGTGACTGCTGTGCTCCAAGTACAGTATCTGTGAGGGGTTGCAGTGTTGTGGCACCAGCACCAGTGCCTAAGGCACAATTTTTCAGCCCCTGTTTAACAGGGGCGTGTAATTACAATTTTTTAAAAAAATGCTTCGCAACACGTGTGACTGCTGTGCTCCAAGTACAGTATCTGTGAGGGGTTGCAGTGTTGTGGCACCAGCACCAGTGCCTAAGGCACAATTTTTCAGCCCCTGTTTAACAGGGGCGTGTAATTACAATTTTTAGGCAATGCTTTGCAACAGGTCTCATTGCTGTGCTAAGAGTACAGTATCTGTGAGGGGTTGCAGTGTTGTGGCACCAGCACCAATGTCTAAGGCACAATTTTTCAGCCCCTGTTTAACAGGGGAGTGTAATTACAAATCTTGATCTAATAGTTCACAGCAGGGCCCATTCCTGCGCCCACCAAGAGTAACTATGAGGGCCTACAGTCTTGTGGCAACACCGTCCACCACCACCGTCAAAGGCCCAATTTTTCTGCCCTGTTCATCAGGTGCTTGCAAATACAAATCTTGATCTAATAACTCACAGCAGGGCCCATTCCTGCGCCCACCAAGAGTAACTGTGAGAGCTTACAGTCTTGTGGCAACACCGTCCACCACCACCACCACCACCACCACCGCCAAAGGCCCAATTTTTCTGCCCTGTTCATCAGGTGCTTGCAATTACAAATCTTGCTCTAATAACTCACAGCAGGGCCCATTCCTGCGCCCACCAAGAGTAACTGTGAGAGCTTACAGTCTTGTGGCAACACCGTCCACCACCACCACCACCACCGCCAAAGGCCCAATTTTTCTGCCCGGTTCAACAGGTGCATGCAAGTACAAATCTTGATCTATTAACTCACAGCAGGGCCCATTCCTGTGCCCACCAGTCTTGTGGCTACACCAACATCTAGTAGGGCAAATTTCTGCAGAGTATATACGCCAGGCCCCTACTTTCAAACATCCAACTTACAAACGACTCCTACTTGCAAATGGAAAGAGAAAACAGGAAGTGAGAGGAAATCTACCCCTAGGAAGGGAAATTCTATCCTGTTAGATTTAATTTGGGAAAAAGGTATCTCCTCTCTACTGATACTTTATCACCAATCCTTGTTTCAATTAAAACCCCACTTTTCCAAAAACATTTGTCATTGGGACGGAAAGTGAGGTGACATGTTCTGAACAGATGTGCAAAGACAGCAAATGTTACAGGGGTGATAACCCCTCCCTATGTTCTCCAAAAAGCTTAAAAATAGATTTTTTTGGGATGGAGCTACACTTCATAATGTACCTGTTCAGATTCTACTTAAGAACAAACCTACAGTCCGTGTCTTGTTTGCACCACCTATATACTGCTGTTCAGAGTATATAGGGTTGTAGGTATAGGGTTTTATTTTGGGTGCGGGGTCCCCCTTAATATCCATACAAGACCCAAAGGGGCCGGGGTGGGGGGGGGGGGGTGATGGGGTAGCCATGCCATTTTTCTCAAGGATTTTCAGCCATATGGCGGCCAGGACAAGACATGACATTAAAGCCGCAAGTGGTTTTAAATGGCTTCTTTTTTTCCTTTACAAATGTCATTTTGTGCAAGGACAGTTCTAAACACGGGAAACACATGCCACTTCACAGGCATACTTTAGACACCCCCCAGGTACCATATTTAAAGGAAAATTTCACTTTTTTTTTTTCACTTTATGCATCATTAAAATGACTGCTCCCGAAAAAACGTTAGTTTTTAAAAGTTCTTTTTGCATTGATATATGTCCCCTGGGGCAGGACCCGGGTCCCCAAACCTGTTTTATGACATTAACATGCATATTGGCCGTTGTAATTAGCACTTTTGATTTTGAACGTTCGCGTCCATTATAACGTATAGGGTTCGAAAATTCGCGCAAACTTTCGTCCGTTCGAAGGTTCTGGTTCGAACCGAACCCGGGGGTGTTCGGCTCATCCCTAATGCTGGGCATGGACGTGATTTAAAGACATTTTTTCTTCCACTTCAGCAGCTATGGAAGAGACATCTGCCATGGAAAGGGTGTTACTGTAGATCAGGGGTGCCCAACCTTTCAAAGAGCGAGGGCCACTTAAGCAACTTGGTAACCAGTCACGGGCCACAATGAGTGAAGCGGGCAGCTGACAGGTCACAGCTACTCTATGGGCCCTCCGATCCGATCCAGCCAGATGGAAGGGGATGAACTCCCTTCTATTTTTTTTTTTTTTAGAGGATCGGATTGGAGGCAGGCGGGAGTAAACGGACAAAAGTCTGTTTACATCTGCCGCTCTGTAGAGGTGAATTGAGGGTCCAATTGGGTAGGGCCGATCCTGTTAAAAGGGCCTAAACTGCTTTGACACTGATATGCTGCGGTTTACCCACACCCCGGGTGCAGCGTAGTGCAACTGTGTCTATCCTGCAGGTTAACTGAACTTTGCCATAGACTCTGCCTGTGGCAAAACCTGGCGCTGTATAGAAAGCATCAGCTTATGGGGCTCTGCTCTACAGCCACTTTCTTTCTCTACCACCAGCTTCATTCACAACACTGATGCTGTGGTATGAGGGGTCTGCAACCTGTGATCTGGGCTTGCTAACCCACCATTCCAGAGCAGGAGGTTGCGGGCCACATCAGAGGGCTCCACAGGCCACATGTGGCCCCCGGGCCACTGGTTGGCCACCTATGCTGTAGATGGTGGGCTGGGTGTTGGAGAATTATGCAGATGTTCAAACCTTCTCTTGATCCTTCTCAACATGGTCCTATGACCATCTTCCCCATTTCATGTAAAGAGAGAAAGAAAAACAGATTTGATAAGAATATAACTCACATGAAAGTGATTAAAAACTGGCATATCATAGGAGCGGTACATCCAGGGGACATCAGCGGGAGTAGGGGTTTCATAATCATGCGCTGCAGCAGCCACCGCAAAGGCTGTTCTTGCCATCTAGATGGTAGGAAGAAGGAAGAGCTCAAAGCAAGGGCTGAAACGCACGCTGGAATGTAGCGTCGACCAGGATGACGTCACTTTTTGTTTTTTGTTCCCCATTTTATGTGGTGTATCTTAAATTTCTAAAAACCCTTGTGAGAATTTTCACTTGATCACACTTGCAGATGTAGTGACAGAAGCAGCGGGAAAATGTTGAGAGGAGGTGCAGAAAATGAAGAACAAAGAGGAGAAGTGTAGACCTTTATTGGCCATAATTGAAAGTTCAGGCAACGCATAACGGTTGCAGAGAATTCAGTTTGGGAAATTTTATTTGCTGGAGCCACAAATTTGTAATCCTCTGGATCCTCTGTGAACCCACAGGAGCAAAAAACTTGAAACTCATAATTAGTCTGTCTTGTAACTCTTAATGTAAACAGAGCAGGTGCTCTGGGAGGGAGAAACAGGGTCAGATGAGCGGCTGATGGAGCCCGCATAAACTAACTTCAGTGTTTCTGCTGTAAACTTTGAGATTGTATTGCTTTTCAGGAGAGCTTTTCCGTTTCTTTGATATGAAGTTTGTTAGTTTCAGTAAACCTAAAAATAATTAAAACCAATTCATATCTGGATTTATTGAATTTTAATAACTACAACAATAATGCAATATATTAGTCATGCATTTAAGGTACACACCGCTGAGGTTCCTTTGCCTTTTTAAACGCATGTGTGTTTTTAAGTAGTGTGTCAATGGCTGAAAAAGACATATAACACATTGAGCAACTGTAAGCCAAATGATGAAAATAGTGTTAAGGCTACTGTAACGCAATACCTTAACTCCAAACAGTGGCATGTAATCTTAACCATTTAACCCATTGTTTGCAGGGCATTTGGCAGAACTGCCTGCCAAGCATCAAACATTTGCCGAAAATTATGGAGTGATGGCAAGGTTTCATAATAATCTTAAAGCTCTCCTCTGTCCTTCCAAATGAAAGTAACATGAGCACAGTAGTCACATGAAAATTGAGCATTGCACTATGTTTACAACACTGTTGGATCCTAATAAAGTTGATGAGTAAATGAAAGTGATTTTAAAGGTATAGTATAAGGTTTTTTACCTTAATGAATTCTATGCATTAAGGTAAAAAACCTTCAGTGTGCAGCTCCAACCCCTCCCCCCACAGCCCATCAGACTCCTCTTATACTTAACTGAGCCCGATCTCGATCCAGCGTTGTGCCTGAGAGGAGTGACTCTCTCCACTCTCGTCCTCCTCACAAGGCAGATTGATAACAATGGGAACCATTGGCTCCTGTTGCTGTTGGTCAAATCTTGTGATGAGGAGGCTTGGGGCAGGGCCGAGCTCCACTGTCTGTGTCTATAGACGTAGACAGCACAGCTCGGGATCAAGCCCATAGGTGTACCACAATAGGAAACTGCTTCCAATGATGCACATGAAGAAGAGAAGGAGCCTGGAACACCGGAGGGAAACCCCAGAAGAGGAGGATCAGGGCCCCTTTGTGCAAAATCATTGCACAGAGCAGGTAAGTATACCATGTTTGTTTTTGTTTTTTTAAATCAATTAGGTTTACAATCACTTTAAAGCAGACCTTCAGTAATTTTTTTCAACTTTACATCTATTCATTTTTCTACCCTTGTTGTTTTAACTTTGGATAGTAAAACATTTTTCTTCTGCCAGTAAATACCTTATACAGCCCACTTCCTGTTTCTTGTCTGTTAAAATGTCTAGGCTTATGACGTCATGCACAACTCAGCTCAGTCATAAGAGGGCCAATGAGAGCTGCAGGGCTGAAGAGTTGGAGGATGCCTCTGTGTGTCGGTGTAAATCCAGAAAGTGAACAGGCAGTAGCTTCAGCTGCCCTCAGTTAAAATGGTTGCAGCCAGACTCAGTAAAGGGAGATTTCTGCAGAATATTTGGCAAGTACAGAATCACAGTATATATAAAATATGCAAAGTGGTTGGAGGGAAGCTTCAGAATGGCAAAGATGTTTTTATTACAAATTATGTGATTGCAGTTCCTCTTTAAGTCAAAAACTTTAAACTTTGTGCAAGGGAAAAAAACTAGTACAGTCTTTTTTTTTTCATTACTAAATGTTTATTGGGTATAGAGACAGAAAAACAAAATAGGAGAAGGTTACATAACCAAAAAAAAAGGAAGACATATGGGACATTGGTTCATCATTTGAGGCTACATTTCAATACTGTCTTAAAGAGGAAGTAAACCCTCTTAAAAAAAACGAGAAAAAAAAAACCCTGTAAGAAAAAGACATAATGAGCTAGTATGCATAGCATCCTAGCTCATTATGTATTACTTACCTCAGATCGAAGCCCCCGCAGCGGTCCTCGTCTCCCCCTCCAGCCGCCAACATGTTGTTCCGGAGTTACTTCCGGGTATCGTGGCTCCGGCGCTGTGATTGGCTGGAGCCACAATGACGTAACTCCCGCGCATGCGCGTGGGAGCCGCCGGTAATGGCACGGAGACTGCAGCAACGGCACATAGGTGCCATTGCTTCAGTTTTCCTAAGTGTGCATGTGCCGATGACATCGGCACATGCAGGGGACAGGGGATATGTCCTAAACTGTGCAGGTTTAGGAGATATCCTGGGTAGCTACAGGTAAGCCTTAATATAGGCTTACCTGTAGCATAAGGTTGTAAAATAGGGTTTAAACCACTTTAATGACACTGTTAGTAAGTCTCTCCTAATGCTTTTAGTGAATACAACTGAAACCGTAGCATACATGTCTATACATTCATATACTTGCTATCTAAAGTGCTTATAAAATATTGGAATATGTGGTAATAATTTGAGGAAAATTAAATAAAAAAATCAGTCCTCAAACAGAACAACTCCTGTAGCTAAAAGAGAGAATACAGAGATATCAATATTTAGAGACAAATTTCAAAGAATTCAACTTTTGAAACCACTATTAGTTTTACTTTGAGAGCATCTGAAAAATACTTGGGGGGGTTGATTGAACAAACATTGTTTTATTATAGCTGCAGAACACAAACAAATACCTTTTGATGTGTGCTCATTGTAAAGGTGAACCATTCTACCCTCTCTGAAATCCAAACCACCGCGGAGGCTGGATGCACTTGGTGAATATAGCCTAGGGTGCATTGTTGTTTCAAAAAGCTGGTGCAGTTTATTGTATTAGTGAACAACAACAGAGCTCAGGCAGCTCTAGGGGAATTTGAAATTGAATTTTTATTTTATTTATTTTTTTACCATATATCTGGTATAGAGAATGTACAATAAGAGAATTTTAAGAGAATACATTAATCAAAAGTTTTTCTAAGTAACAATAATATTTTCAAATAGTTTTTGTAGTAGTAATAGTAGTACAAATTAAAAGGATTTTAATATTACTATTTTGTAAAGGAATATTGTAAATGACAATGTAACTAAAAAGTATAAGCAAGCCTTTCGTATTATGTAACTTATTTATTAAATATATTCCCTGATAAGGCTATCCTCCAACATTAAGCTATAACCTCTCATTTATTAGGTTTTAAAATAGACAATACATGTAAATTGACATGCAAATATTTCAGAACTGTAGTTGCAATAAATTATCATTTTGTCATATAATGATTATTTTCATTGAAAAGAGATGACCCTGGCTGAAAATCCAGTAACATTTTATTAAGTCAATTAAGTCCAAATAAATTAGATTTTCTTGCTTGTAATGAACATATGTTTCCCAAGAAGAGGACATTTGGTCTGATCACTTCTACAATCAATTATCAATATCAGTATGTGTATGGCTAGAATTAGAACTTCGGCCATGTTTTTATTACCATGCTTATGTTGGTAAAACTTACCATCACTTCTTGTCCATCCTCAGCCATTGTCATTTGGAAGAAAGTAAAGTAAAATGTCCACTTTGGCAACACAAATGGTAAACAAATCTTACAGAGAACTCTTAATTCTATCCAAATAGAACAAAAAAAAAAATCACGTACAGTCTTTTGAAAAAGTAAGTACATCCATGGAAAGTGGTAATTTTTTTAATCATATTTTAACAGGCAAACATTTGATCTTCATTCAAATAGTGCATGCAGATATAGGTAATATGCTTGAACAAATGATACATAAAAGTGGCATGGTATATACATTCTCCTAATCCAAATGATAGAAAATGCTAATTTGTCATTTGAAAAGTACACCCCCACATTTACTACCACGTTAAATCCATAAATTTGGATTTAGATGTTTCAGATTATGTGCCAATGATTAGAACCTCCTTTAGGGAGTATGAGAGGTGAATTTGTCTTATTAAAACCTCATATATCCAGGGCCGTCTTTAAGGCAGGGCAAAAGGGACAGCTGCCCTGGGCCCTGTCATTGTTGTGGCGCCCAAAGCAGCTGCCTCATACTTGCCAACTATCCCAGTTTAAATTCCCCTGTCCCTTGAAGTTTTGGTCCTGTGCTGTGTCCCGATATCTCAGTGTGAAAAGCTGTTACTAATGCTGCCCAGCTCTGCCCTATTGTTGTGTACAGATGACTCACCTGCAGACCCTGTGTTTACATGTAAATAACCGTAATTCTTATGTAAATAACAGCGGCATTACTAAGTAAATAGCTGTGGCTGGCAGCATTGATATGTAAATAAAAGCAGCATTTATATGTATATCATGATCCCCTGCAGTAAGGAGATGATGTGCTGTAACCTCCAGCAACCAATCAGTGAGCAGTATTACTGTACAGTAATCTCTAGCAACCAATTAACAAGCAGAAATCATTTGCTAAAGGAAATAAGTAATCCGCGCTTAGGACAGAGAGTACGGTATGCAGCCTCCCCTGAGTGGACCCCCTAAGGAGCCAGTAAGTAAGTGAAAATAAACAAATATTTAAACAGTAGTACCTAGCTAATTTTAGGATATTCTATTTGAATCAATATCAAATTTGATTTGGCAGAGAGGATGGCTATGTTCCTGTATGCAACAAACTTCGTATCACAGCAGAAAAAGACTGAGAGCAACAGATGATGCACTTTTGAGTTAAGAATATATACTTTAATTTAAAAAAATTGTTATAAGCAAGAATTTAGTGTCACTTTTAGTGCAAATAACTTGTATATTTTTTTAAAAGCCCTTGCCAAATGCGTACACATCAACATCTTTAGACAGTTTTTTTTATCTTGGCATAATGAGACCACATGTGTCATTAGTTAATGGAACACAAAACTCTAGATATCTGCAGGGCCGTCTTTAATATTGATTGGACCCTGGGCAAAAATGTTCTTGCCCCCCCCCCCCATGCAATTTCACTCTCCACCTGCTCTGAGACATACAATAAATAGCAGCTAGACTAAAAATCTGTTTACTGTATCAGATCAGGCAGCAATTGTGATTGGTTGCCTGCAGTTATAGCATATCATTACTGCTTACTGACTAGTTGCTAGAGGTTATAGCACACATTACGGCTCACTGATTAGTTGCTAAAGGTTACAGCAAATGATTTCTGTAAGGGATAATGGCGCTCCCTAATAAAGAAAAATAGGCACTAATAGCCCAACACACCCAGTGCAAATAAAAATGTATAAAAATTACAACAATAATAAATTACCAATTTTGACTGCTCAGGTGGTTAATCACTCCAAGCCACAGATGGCTAACCAAGTGAGGACAACAATCAGTAGGTTATCCACCAAGCAGCACCCAAAGGCTTAAGTGATTCACAACACACAAACTGTGTAATAAAATCCTAATTGACCCAAACTCAGCAGAGATTGGGCATCAAGACCTATGAATACTAGTAATGTGACATACAGTATAATTCATCAGAAATATAAATATACAATATTCAGTGAGTTCATCAAATTAAAGTGAAAAGATGTATAAAATACATAGAATAACCCCTACACAAAAAACCCCCAGGGGTACGTGATCCAAGAAAAAGTGTATAAAAAAAAATATTTATGAAAAAAAAAATATATATGTATATATATATAAAATAAGAATGTCAATCATGTGCAGAGTTCAATAATTGATGACTGTGGTGACTTCACTGCTGCAAATCAGGTGACTTTGTGCTGCCCCATATGGTGATTCACAACACACAAACTGTGTGATAAAATCCTAATTGACCCAAACTCAGAAGAGATTGGGCATTAAGACCTATGAATACTAGTAATGTGACATACAGTATAATACATAAGAAATATAAATATAAAATATTCAGTGAGTTCATCAAATTAAAGTGAAAAGATGTAAAAAAAATACATAGAATAACCCCTACACAAAAAACCTCCAGGGGTACGTGATCCAAGAAAAAGTGTATAAGAAAAATAATTTATGAAAAAAAAAAAATATATATATATATATGTATATATATAAAATAAGAATGTCAATTATGTGCAGAGTTCAATAATTGGTGACTGGGGTGACTTCACTGCTGCAAATCAGGTGACTTCGTGCTGCCCCATATGGTCCCACACTCACCAGACTTCACCACCCCTACAGGGGTAACAGGCACAAATGGAGATCCGTGAGTGTCGGATGACACTGGATCAGGTCCCTGTGATAGGAGTCGGATATCATCCCTGGGACCTGATCTAGTGTCATCCGACGGACCACTCACGGATCTCCATTTGTGCCTGTTACCCCTGTAGGGGTGGTGAAGTCTGGTGAGTGTGGGACCATATGGGGCAGCACGAAGTCACCTGATTTGCAGCAGTGAAGTCACCCCAGTCACCAATTATTGAACTCTGCACATAATTGACATTCTTATTTTATATATATACATATATATATATATATATATTTTTTTTTTTTTCATAAATTATTTTTCTTATACACTTTTTCTTGGATCACGTACCCCTGGAGGTTTTTTGTGTAGGGGTTATTCTATGTATTTTTTTTACATCTTTTTACTTTAATTTGATGAACTCACTGAATATTTTATATTTATATTTCTGATGTATTATACTGTATGTCACATTACTAGTATTCATAGGTCTTAATGCCCAATCTCTTCTGAGTTTGGGTCAATTAGGATTTTATCACACAGTTTGTGTGTTGTGAATCACTTAGGCCTTTGGGTGCTGCTCGGTGGATAACCTACTGATTGCTGTCCTCACTTGGTTAGCCATCTGTGGCTTGGAGTGACTAACCAACTGAGCAGTCAAAATTGGTAATTTATTATTGTTGTAATTTTTATACATTTTTATTTGCACTGGGTGTGTTGGGCTATTAGTGCATATTTTTCTTTATTAGGGAGCGCCATTATCCCTTACAGAAATCATTTGCTGTAACCTTTAGCAACTAATCAGTGAGCCGTAATGTGTGCTATAACCTCTAGCTATTATCATTATAATATACAAAAATTGTTGAACAACAACAGTATCAATATGTGCTGGACCTCGAATACCTAATGCTATTCATGAAATCCCACTAAATTCTTCTATTGGAAATGATAGCAGCAACTTTATGCATGCATAACAATTAAGTTGAGCATAGTCATTACAAGCATGTTATGCCTTCATTTATGCACATCATCCACTGCTGCCAGAATAGGGTTGGGGGGAGACAAGGAGAATTAAAATGAGTATACTATACACATACAATGCCATTTAAGAAGATCCAATGAGTTAAAAGAGAAGTTCATTTTTTTTTTCTTATGTTTTTTAAGAATTATACTTACCTAGATGGATGCAGCAGCCATCTAATGCTGCATCTGTCCCTTGCCGGCTCTAAAACTGAGAACCGAGTTCTCGGAGCTCCATGAGCAGAAAGCTGGTGACTGTCAGTCACTGCTGTCTGCTCTGCCCCCCCCCCCCTGCTGCCCGACGGGAGGGGGGGTGGCTGGCTTATATGAGCCCCATTTACATATGCGGGCTCGACCTATCTAGGTGTTCGCTTCTGTGCGCGAGTACGAGAGGATGGTGACATCTAAAATGTTTTTTTTGTTTTTTTTTTTTACACTGTTCCTTTATTTATTACTTTTATTCCTATCACAAGAAATGTAAACATCCCTTGTGCTAGAAATAAGGCATGACAGGTCCTCTTTATGGAGAGATCTGGGGTCTATAAGACCCCAAATCTCTCCTCTACCCTGGAAAATATGAAATAAAATAAAAAAAAATTGACCTCTGCTTTCCAGAAAAGAAAATGGCAGTGTTTGCAGCTGCCAAAACCGGAAGTAACATTGCAATGTTCCTTTTGGCCTCCCAGGAGCATAGAGATGGCCAGAGACCATCTGGTCCATGGTCGGCTCTGTGGAAGTGCTGGATCATTTCCCGGACACTCTGATCACAGGCCCAGGTGGGTGGAGGGGGGTGGACATTTCCTCCCGTTGCCTGTAAAAGCAATCCAGCAGCTAATCAGCTGCTAGGATGGCTTTTTCAGAAAAGGGAATAGCTGACTGAAAAAAAAGATACCCGGATGCCTGTAGCTGCAGGCATCATCCCAGTATAACCACTTCAACCTAAGGACGTCTATGGATGACCTACAGTCGGGAAGTGGTTAATATGAATGAGAATAACTTTAATTTGTATATCATAACTGGTTCTTGCCATATGCAGATATGTTACCAAAAACAGAATGTTTTTTGGTGAATATACAAAAGCCGAGGAAGCCCTGTCAGTTAACACTGTCCGCTCCCCTGTGGCGAAAAAGGGAACTCAATTTTTTTGATGAAGTTGGAAATTGATGGAATGATAAGCCTACCCTGTAATTGATCGACTTATAGCCACTAGCAATAAGATGGCTTCCCATGTCCCCCCATCGGGAGAACACAATAGCTTTACGGGAGGCATTCCACACAGTCAGTGTTGATGGGGAATCAATTGATTTTCTATCCTGCAACCCGTTGCTACAGAAAAGAAAATTCCACCATCTAGGGCCAGCTTAAAGTGGTTGTAAAGGCAGAAGGTTTTTTATCTTAAAGCAATGCATTAAGATAAAAAATCTTCTGTGTGCAGCAGCCCCCCTAATACTTACCTGAGCCCCATCTCTATATAGCGATGTCCACGAGTGCCTCAGCTGTCCTTGACTCTCCCTCCTGATTGGCTGAGACACAGCAGCAGTGCCATTGGCTCCCGCTGCTGTCAGTCAAAGTCAGTTAGCCAATCAAGGGAGAGAGAGAGGGGGCAGGGCTGAACTGGGGCTCTGTGCTTGAATGGACACACAGAGCTGCAGCTCGGCTTGGGTGGTCCCATAGCAAACTGCTTGCTATGGGGGCATTCGACATAAGGGAGGGGGTCAGGAGAGCCGAAGAGGGACCCGAAAAGAGGAGGATCCAGGCTGCTCTGTGCAAAACCATTACACAGATCAGGTAAGTTTAACATGTTTATTATTTTTATAGAAAAAAAATGAGACTTTACAATCACTTTAAACCTTTAATAAAAGGATTGAAATAGAAATAAATTGAAGGGTCCTAGGTTATAAAAGGCATATACATTATGTTGATCTGGACACAAATGATACTAAAATTATTTATCCACCAGAAATATTGACAGTTTGATTTTTGGCACGTCTTCTTTGTGTTAATAAGGTTTTTTCAGAAATGTGAAGTGTTATAAGTTATAAAAGAAATATCTGACTTCAACATTTTGCTGTCTCTATGTACAGTACTGTGCAAAAGTTTTAGGCAGGTGTGAAGAAATAATGTAAAGTAAAGATGGTTTCAAAAATAAATATTTTATTTGTTTATTTTTATCAATTAAAAAAATGCAGAGAGAGCGAACAGAAGAAAAATATAAATTTAATAAATATTTGAATACCCTTTGGCTTCAAAACAGATGTTTTTGAAGGAAATCAGCAATAGTCAGCAATATGTTTACATTTTGAATTCGGTTTCACATTCATTTCAAATTTGATTCAAATTCAAACAAAAAATAGTTTCATTATATTTGATGGATTATAAAAAATAAAAAAAATATTTGGATGTGTTTATTTCTAGGGTGTACTACTACAATCTACAACTAATCTTCAACTAAGCCCCACTAGGGGGCAAAATACCCCAATGAAAGAAAGCCTGTGGAGTGTTTCTGTCCAATTGTTTTCAGTAAGGTTGTTGAAGTGTTTTGGATTGAGGAGTGCACCATTCTGGAAGTCCAGAGAGAGCAGGTGAGCTGTGATCCTTTTCATTTTGTTAAGCAACAAATTAATTCTGCACGTTGAGCACCCTAAATAAAAAAAAGACCCTCTCAACAAATAGTTAAAACTGGTGTACTATCTAAAGAAATCGTGAACCCCAAAATACCACCAAAAAATTAAATAAAAGTACCACCATTTTTTAATATGATGCTTTGCAGCTGAATTTTTTTTTTTTTTGCTGTGGACAGGACTGCAGCAAAACAAACCACAAGCCAAAATTACATTGACCTAATAAGCAGTTGATTGGGTGTCAGTGGACGATACCTGAACTCATCCCTACATGGGAGGATGTAATAAGTCTACATTGCCAAATGAGCAGCATACTGTGTCTACCTGATACAGAATATATCCAGGGGTTCAATTTAAGGAGCTGCTGGAAACATTTATATTTCTACCTTCTGGAGTTCTGCCCCTAAAGTAGACTTATATGCAAAGCCTAGCTACCAACATTATTGTGGTTCCTGCAGTCCAGTGTGAGATGCTATTAGGTAGGAAATGTTTAAAAAAATCTCAAAAACTTTGATCCACTGTTGTTCAAAAGGCATCTGGGTTTGGGACCTACCCCTGGTTGGTGGGTCCTGTACTGTAATTAAAGAGGAACTGCAGTCTGCTCACATAATCTGTAATAAAAACATCTTTGCCATTCTGAAGCGTCCCTTCAACCACTTTGCATATTATTTTATATATACTGTCATTCTGTATTTGCCAAATGTTCTGCAAAAATCTCCCTTCACTGAGTCTGGCTGCAACCATCTTAACTGTGGGCAGCTGAAGCTGCTGCCTGTTCACTTCCTGGATTTACACAGACACACAGAGGCCCACCTCCATCTCTGCAGCTTTCATTGGCCCTCTTATGACTCATCCCCCCTCCCTTCCTGGCAAACCCTCAGGAGAGTGGGAGAGAGAGCTGTGCATGATGTCATAAGCCTAGGCTTTTTACCAGACAAGAAACAGGAAGTGGGCTGTATAAGGTATTTACTGGCAGAAAAAAATTGTTTTACTAGCCAAAGTTAAAACAACAAGGGCAGAGGATTTAATAGATGGAAAGATGAAAAAATTACTGAAGTTCCACTTTAAGGTTTGCTTGTGCAGAAGTAAAGCCATTTGTACATTAAAGTTTATCTAAACCAGAGAACAAAATGTAACATGTTTCAGTTTGCCACTCCTTCAAGTTCATCACCCATATAAGCACAAAAAAACACCTAAATAGAGAGATCAGGACCGTAAAACGAGGAGTAAGATAAAGTATCAAATTTTATCTGTACAAATGTTAAAACATTAGTGTTCTGTTAAAAAAAAAAAAAAAAAAAAAAAAAACTTGAATCTTACATTATAGCGATCTCATACAAACACAGCTGTATCCTCATCACAGGGGTAGGCAACCTTTAAGAGATGGAGATCTACCTGGACAACATTGAAGAGATCAAAGATCACTGGGAAGCAGCGCCCCCTTTTTTTGAAAGAACTTAACTAGCAAGCCCCCAATAAAAAGTAAAGACAGCATTAAAACCCTAGAAAAATTTACTAAAACTGCCACTGTAAAAAATTTAATGTTAGCTTCAGTGAGAAACTCGACATTCACTTTCATTCACAATTTTTTTCATGTCTGGGGAGCAATTGGTTACCCCCACAAGTCTGACTCCTGAGTTCATCATGAAAGCAGAAGATCTGGTACTGCAGGCTGATTTTCTTGACTAATTTCAGGCCTGGCTAACTGCTCTGATTTCTGGCCAGTGCAAGTAGTTTGTAGGGCGGTGTACAGAAGTAAGGAGTAGGTAGGGCAGTGTACAGAAGTAAGTAGTAGGCAGGGCAGTTTACAGAATTCAGTAGTAGGCAAGGCAGTGTACAGAGGTCAGTAGTATGTAGGGCAACGTACAGAGGTCAGTAGTAGGTAGGGCAGTGTACAGAGGTCAGTAGTATTTAGGGCAATGTACAGAGATCAGTAGGATGTAGGGCAGTGTAAAGAGGTCAGTAGTAGGTAGGGAAGTGTACAGAGGTCAGTAGTATGTAGGGCAGTGTACAGAGGTCAGTAGCATGTAGGGCAGTGTACAGAGATCAGTAGGATGTAGGGCAGTGTACAGAGGTCAGTAGTAGGTAGGGCAGTGTACAGTGGTCAGTAGTAGGTATGGCAGTGTACAGAGGTCATTAGTATGTAGGGCAACGTACAAAGATCAGTAGTATGTAGAGCAGTGCCCCATGATTACATCATTTCTCTGACGAAACGCGTAGGGAGGAGCGACGTGCTGACGTCACCGCGTTCTACGCCCAATAGCACGGGCGTTGTATTACTGCAGCCGGCCGGCCGCAAATTTTAAATCTGTTTGTTTTTTAAGTTTCGATACGCCTACGCCTTTGGCGATTTTTTTAAAAATAAATTAGTTGGATCCCACCCATGTGCCCCCTCTTTCTTTTTCCGTTTGGCCAACTTTGGAGACCCAGCATCTATACTCGGTGAGTTACCTATGTGTGGAGACTTGGAGTGTTGGAGGTATCCCTGTCAAAGATACAGACACCAGGATTTGCGGTTCCCAGGCAAGACAGAGGAAAAGGCCCTGGCTGGGTTTTAGCCACACGCGATTGCCCTAGCTTCATTTGGTAAGCCTTCATTTTATCCGGTGGTGGGATCACTGTGAAATAAGTCACATTACCACGAATATCAGCTTGAAAAGTCACTCATCTCACTGATGTCACTCTGATTGGATTTCTAGATACATTTGGATATCTTTGTGGACTGTTTCTATCACTTACATATACAGTCTTCAATGTTTATGGACTGTTGATTAATAGCACGTATATTCCCTAATAATTGTATGGATGCTTTCTGTCTTTTAATGCCATTTCCATATTGATGGTAATCAGAAAACAATCTATTTATTTATTTATTTCTGTTTCTTTTATTTTTTATTTTTCACTATAAGGTTTTTGCACCTGTTTGTGATACAATTGACATTGATGGGTTACCATTGATTATTATTTTTTTGGTCATCGGTGAATGATCACGGCTATATATTACTCACATTATTATACTAATACTTTTCATAGCGCAACCTTTTCCCCTTTTTATGTAGAGCAGTGTACAGAGGTCAGTAGTATGTAGGGCAATGTACAGAGATCAGTAGGATGTAGGGCAGTGTACAGAGGTCAGTAGTAGGTAGGGCAGTGTACAGCAGTCAGTAGTATGTAGGGCAGTGTACAGAGGTCAGTAGTATGTTGGGCAGTGTACAGAGATCAGTAGGATGTAGGGCAGTGTTCAGAGGTCAGTAGTAGGTAGGGCAGTGTACAGAGGTCAGTAGTAGGTAGGGCAGTGTACAAAGGTCAGTAGGATATAGGACAGTGTACAGAGGTTATTAGTATGTAGGGCAATGTACAGAGATCAGTAGGATGTAGGGCAGTGTACAGAGGTCATTAGTATGTAGGGCAATGTACAGAGATCAGTAGGATGTAGGGCAGTGTAAAGAGGTCAGTAGTAGGTAGGGAAGTTTGCAGAGGTCAGTAGTATGTAGGGCAGTGTACAGAGATCAGTAGGATGTAGGGCAGTGTACAGAGGTCAGTAGTAGGTAGGGAAGTGTACAGTGGTCAGTAGTAGGTAGGGAAGTGTACAGTGGTCAGTAGTAGGTATGGCAGTGTACAGAGGTCATTAGTATGTAGGGCAACGTACAAAGATCAGTAGTATGTAGAGCAGTGTACAGAGGTCAGTAGTATGTAGGGCAATGTACAGAGATCAGTAGGATGTAGGGCAATGTACAGAGGTCAGTAGTAGGTAGGGCAGTGTACAGCGGTCAGTAGTATGTAGGGCAGTGTAAAGAGGTCAGTAGTATGTTGGGCAGTGTACAGAGATCAGTAGGATGTAGGGTAGTGTACAGAGGTCAGTAGTAGGTAGGGCAGTGTACAGAGGTCAGTAGTAGGTAGGGCAGTGTACAAAGGTCAGTAGGATATAGGGCAGTGTACAGAGGTTATTAGTATGTAGGGCAATGTACAGAGATCAGTAGGATGTAGGGCAGTGTACAGAGGTCATTAGTATGTAGGGCAATGTACAGAGATCAGTAGTAGGTAGGGAAGTGTACAGTAGTCAGTAGTAGGTAGGGCAGTATACAGAGGTCAGTAGGATGTAGGGCAGTGTACAGAGGTCAGTAGTAGGTAGAGCAGTGTACAGAGGTCAGTAGTAGGCAGGGCAATGTACAGAGGTCAGTAGGATGTAGGGCAGTGTACAGAGGTCAGTAGTAGGTAGGGCAGTGTATAGAGGTCAGTAATATGTAGGGCGGCGTACAGAGGTCGGTAGTATGTAGAGCAGCGTACAGAGGTCGGTAGTACATAGGGTGGCGTACAGAGGTCGGTAGTATGTAGGGTGGCCTACAGAGGTTGGTAGTATGTAGGGTGGCGTACAGAGGTCATTAGTAGGTAGGGTAGGGGTCGGGAGGGCATGGAACAGGGAGGTCAGGAGGGCAAGCTATAGAGGTGTCAGGGGGCTCGGTACTGAGGGGGTCAGGAGAATATGGTACTGGGAGTTATGGAGGGCACAGTACAGGGGTACCAGGAGGGATAGGGTCTCAAGAGGGCATGGCATTGGGGGGACAGGAGGGTATGGTATTGGGGGAATTAGGAGGGTTGGGGGAAAGGAGGACATGGTATTTGGGGATCAGGAGGGCTGGGGGGACAGGAGGGCATTGTATTGGGGGGATCGGGAGGGCTGGGGGGACAGGAGGGCATGGTATTTGGGGGGGATCAGGAGGGCTGGGGGACAGGAGGGCATGGTATTGGGGGGATCAGGAGGGCTGGAGGTGCAGGAGAGCATGGTATTGGGGGGATCATGAGGGCTGGGGGGACTGAAGGGCATGGTATTGGGGGGGATCAGGAGGGCTGGGGGGACAGGAGGGCATGGTATTGGGTGGAATCAAGAGGGCTGGGGTGTCAGAAGGGCATGGTATTGGGGGGAATCAAGAGGGCTGGGGTGTCAGAAGGGCATGGTATTGGGGGGATCAGGAGGGCTGGGGGGGCAGGAGGGCATGGTATTGGGGGGAATCAGGAGTGCTGGGGGGACAGGAGGGCATGATATTGGGGGGGATCAGGAGGGCTGTAGTGTCAGTAGGGCTGTGGTGTCAGGAGGGCTGGATGTCAGGAGTGCTGTGGTGTCAGGAGGACTAGAGTGTACAGAAGATGTTTTAAATGCAGAGTGGCGCAGGGAAGGTGCAGTGGCACTGCCGATGTAACAGCGGAAATCCTCTCTCACCTTCCCATCTTGGATCAGGGAGGAGGGCCGGTGGCGAGGGACACGCAATAGCTATATGAAGCGCTCAGCGTGTTTAGGGAAGAGCTAAACCTGCCTGAGCTATTCCGGAGGCTTTCCCCACCCAGCAACCGCACGTACGCAAGGGACAGGGACTGCCTCTGAAGTCTGGGATTGGTGAGCGTGTGCACACGTGCCACTCCAGAGCAAGGACCAAGTCAGCAACGGCGGGACGTCTTTGCGGTCTAGCTGTCACCGGTTGACAGGTAGCCCACGATCGACGGGTTTCCGACCCCGCTATATCACATCAAGTCATAAAAATCTGAGTTAGGGGATAAATTGCTTGCTGTAACTTTGACTCATTTGATGGGTCAACAGCCCAAAGCAAAGTTAGCAAACCCAAGAACAAAAATTTAACATGTTTTAGTTTGCCAGTCTTTTAGGTTCATCACCCATATAACACAGGCAGGCCCGGATTTACTCCCTTTGCCGCCCCAAGGCCGGGTCCTTCAATGCCCCCCCTCCCCCCCCCCACACACACACCACCATTCTCGTCCTTTATCGATGACTGCTACAAAATATTGATTAAAAACATATCTCCACACACGAGAACACTGAAAATAACTGGCTTTAATTGTACAGACTGAAAATACTCTGTAATGCAGAAAATGCCTTTTAAAAATTATAGCAGTAAGAAACGCCCTACAATTTTTAAGTTCTAACTTTTCTTTTGGCAAACTCATCGATAATATCTTCATAGGACAAAGTATTTAAAAGTTCTGACTCAATGGCAAGTAAAGCTAAACTGTTCAGTCTTTCTTGACCCAAAGATGATCGTAAATCATCAAACGCTGCCACTGTGCCATCAAACGCTGCCACTGTGCCCAAAACACTGCCACTGTGCCCAAAACACTGCCACTGTGCCCTCAAATGCTGCCACTGTGCCATCAAATGCTGCCACTGTGCCCTCAAATGCTGCCACTGTGCCAAATGCTGCCACTGTGCCCATTAAACGCTGCCACTGTGCCCTCAAATGCTGCCACTGTGCCATCAAAAGCTGCCATTGTGCCATCAAATGCTGCCACTGTGCCCATTAAACACTGCCACTGTGCCCATCAAATGCTGTCACACTGCCATCAAATGCTGCCAGTGTGCCCATCAAATGCAGCCAGTGTGCCCATTCAATTTTAAAACTTTCTACTTTTCCAGTTCTTCACATGGGGTACGGGAGCCAGGGGAGGAGAAAGAAGACCTACCTTGTCCTCCTGGCCAGCTCAGCTCTGAATCTGATCAATTCCTCTACACTGCTGCTGCTAGTTTCACTTGATCCCATTCCACTCCGTGCCATGGTCAGACTCCTCCTACCGAGGCCTCTGTTCCTCCGAGTCCAATCACGCTTGCTTGCAGGCAGCATAGAAAGGGGCGGGGCCAGAGTGTCAGTGGAGCTCAAGGCCCCACCCACCCACGGCCCGCTCCTTGATCAAATAAAAAGCAGCATTGCGTGTGCGTGCTGCTCATGCCGGCTGCCTGATGACTGTCTGTGACAGAAATTGGGGATTTTCAGTGTCGATTTGCGACCGTGGCGACCCTGCACCACTGCCGCCCCGAGGCCTGGCCTCGTTGGCCTTGTGGGAAATCCGGCCCTGTCCAGAGGAATGCATAAAAACCTGGGCAACTGTTTCTAATGGGTTTGATTTAAAAGAGAAGTTCAGCCAAAGCTTGTTTGGCTGGGCTTCTCCTATGGATCACAGGAGTGCAATTAGTTTTGCATGCCTGTGACCCATTTTCAGCAGAGAGCAGGCTTAAGTCCGCTCTCTGCTGAGATCATGGATATCAGTCCAGGCACCTCGTCATCGTGACAGTAAAGTCTGGATCCGCCAGGTGCCTGGACTGACACACGTCTCTCCGCCTCTCAGCGAGCTGCTGAGAGCTTGAGATGGCACGCTCTCAGTGTAGAGGTGCCGGGGGACAGATGCAGCATCGGACCAATGCTGCATCCACCTAGATAAGTATAAATATGGTAAAAAAAAAGAAACCCATACTTCTCTTTTAATATACAGTACAGTATATCTAAAAGTGTAGCACTCTATGTCAGATTTGATCCACTGCCAGGTTTTTAATTCTGTCGTCTGATGGGATTTCCCTTTGTTGTCAATGGGACAAAGAAAATTTGGGCCAAAGACAGAAATAAACACTTGGCAGCGTATCATAACCTTCCCCTCTATATAAAAAAAGATATCTCTGGGAATGTGGACGTTGTCCTAGTTCTGAAACCTATATATCTACAGCATTGTAAAATAAAACATGTGTAGTTTTATCTAACTCTCAATTTGTAAAGTTCTTTAAGAAGTTTTTTTTTTTTAAGCTGACTCCCTTTTAAGCAAGCAATGTATTTTCTAAAATGGAATACATAGTTTTAAAATGAATGGATACATAACATATGGTGTGTCTCCTTTATACATTGTTTTTACAGGGTAATCCTTACAAGATAAGGTAAGAAGAACTCTACAGGTTTTGCACGTGACCTTTGAAAAAAGAGGAATAAATTCTTCAGTTGTGAAGAGGGATGTAAATGGGATTTAGAGGGAGTAGGAAAGAGTCCTTTGGGGAAGGCTGCAGTCTCTTTTTGTGCAAAATAATGAATGCACTGAAATAAAGCTGAATGATCTCAATGACCTTCTACAAGAGAAGGTCCACTTCAAGTGTCCTCGAGTGCTTAGCTCTTTGTATAGAGTGAATTGTTAGTGTGTGTGTGAAAATATTTTCCAAAAGTAAATGTGAAATGTTAAATGCTGGCCTTCCCCATTTCAATTACCATCTTAAATCCATTGCTTTCCACCTTGCTTGTCATTAGTTCAGAAGTCTACCCTCATCTTTTTAGGTGGTATATATATATATATATATATATATATATATATATATATATATATATATATACAATAAGCAGAGTAAAAAAAAAAACAGATCTTGTAATTCATGCAAGTTGAAAATACAATCAGCATTTTAAAACTAAAACTATATTGCTATGTATAAATAGTTCTTAAAGTGTATTTATACTTTTGCAGTCAAATTTGAGACAATGTATTGTGTTACCATTCACACAGAATACCTGTTTTCTTTTTTTTTCTTTATGTTTCCTACCTTTTGGATGTTTCTTAGGAGAAAGAGCCATGGCTGACTACAAGCATTTTTGAACAATGTCATGGTGAGTCCAAGGATAGGATGAGCTCCTACTCATTAGCATACAATGCAAGAAGCCCAGCTGCCAAACTCCAACTCTTAGAACAAACAAGGAAAATGGAAAAAGAGCACACGTCCACCCTAGTGTAATATTGTTTATTTAACCCAACGATAAAAACTCTCAATAGTAGCACTCACATTTAGAAGCATATAGAAAAGCATGTAGATCAATGTGTTCCCCTATCCTGGATCATCACTGCAAGAAGTAACTGTAACATCCAACCACCATGTAGCCAGATGACAGCTCACAAGCTGCCAGGACACAGCTCCGGCATGCACAGTCTACTGCGCATTTGCCCAGACCAGCCAGCGCCACGCATCGGTGTAAGAGACCGTGACACTGGGGAGAGTGGAGGAGGCAGGAAACGTATGTCAGCATGTAAGGGTTTATGAAGTCTCCATGGTGTTTGCTCTTTTTCCTTGTTTGTTTAGATGCAATTCCACCTCCCAGTGGGTCATGAAGAGAGCTGCAGCACCATTGTAATTGAAGATTGTAATACAGTGTTTTTTCAATCTTTTTTCAATCAAGGCACCCTTTAAAATGATGGACAGTCTTGAGGCACCCCATTCAAAAATATAAAAAACGCTTCTAATAGCTTTACACAATGCAGCAATATTCACACGTAGGACATCCAATATTAGAGGGGATTGATTCTTCCAAAGCAAATACACTTTTGCATACTGGTGATGACTAGTATTCCAATGTTTCTCTTTTCCCTCAATTTCAGTCAGCTAATGTGACCCCAGTGCTGAGGGAGAGGGACAGAGGAGGATCAAACAAGGATGCTGTCGTAGCAACAAAAATTGTGTATGATAAAACTATTATATATGTGACCAAAATAATAAGATGAGTGACATAATAAAAAATGACCATAAAACTAATTCCATGTGTATCAAATTAGTGATAAACCACAAACAAATATGTGATGAAATTACGTAGACGTAATTTCCGGCCAAAGAACCATTGACGCAACTTCCTGTTCCCGTGGAGCGCACGCTGGATCAGCTGCAACCACGGAAGTATCTGAGAAGTTTGCCTGAGAAGTTTGCCTTCCCCTTTGCATCCTAAAATTACTGTGCCCTGTGTGCATACATCGCCCCCTGGATCCTCTGGCCTGTTTTTTCTCCAGCTTTGCTTTTTATGCCTGCTTGCCGTATCACAGCTTGTCTGCATATCTGCCCTCTGCTTTGCTGTTTGTCTACTGGTCCGGTGAGTCCATTCCAAGGAGGAGCTCATATGTACTTTGGTCTTGGTTTTTTGGGTTAATTATTGGACACATTCACATTTTTTTTATTTATTTTTTTTTTATTTTTCATCACATATTTGTTTGTGGTTTATCACTAATTTGATACACATGGAATTAGTTTTATGGTCATTTTTTATTATGTCACTCATCTTATTATTTTGGTCACATATATAATAGTTTTATCATACACAATTTTTGATGCAAGTCAATTTTGTGGGAAATTTTTTATTATTTGATCACAATTTTGTTTGCCAGCGCTGTTTTATTGGTTTAAGCATATTTGAAAGTTTTAGCACTTTTTGTATCAGCAGCTGCACATTTCTTGTTTTTTTTTTCACGTTCACATTGTACACATTTTTCCCAGCGACGTTTTTTGTCTATATGTTGTAGCAACAGACATCCTCCTTATCAACTG